>CAKNXH010001661.1:61345-95305 GCA_932178445.1 Andricus quercusramuli | reverse complement strand
GGTAGGGGTGTTACCTTACATTATTTTTGTGACCTGTCGCAGGGGTGCTTTCTCGCCCCCTAGAGGCGTTGGAAAAGGGGTAGGGGTGTGACCTTACATTATTTCTGTGACCAGTCAGAGCAGTGCCTTCCCGCCCCCACGAGATGTTGGAAAAGGGGTAGGGGTGTTACCTTACATTATTTTTGTGACCTGTCGCAGGGGTCCCTTCCCGCCCCACGAGGCGTTGGAAAATGGGTAAGAGTGTGACCTTTCCTTATTTCTGTGACCAGTCACAGGGGTGCTTTCCCGTACCCCACTAGACATTGGCAAGGGATAGGGGTGAGACCTGTATTATTCGATTATTCAATTTAACAGAAAAAAATCAATATCTCGAAAACTATTTCAGATATCGATTCAAAAATTGCAGATCTTAGTTTCTCGCAAAAAATCCCATCGAAATCGATATTTAGAAATTATATCAATCAAAAATAAACGTTAATAATTTAAAAATAAAAAATCGATATGTCGAAAATCATTCGAGATATCGATTTTACAATTTTAGATCCGTATTTCTTGCAAAAAATCCCATTGAAATCGATATTTAGAAATTTTATTAATAAAAAATATTTATTACTATTCGAGATATCAATTTAACAATTATAGATTCGTGTTTCTCGCCAAAAATCCTATAGGAATCCACATAAAAACTTTGGTACCACGGATATCGTAATCTCCCCCCCTCCCCCTCTAGATACTTGGGGGAACAAAATGAGTTCTTTTAAAAATCGAAAAAAAAGACAGCCAGGGGAAGTCGGCAACGACCCCTCCGAAAAAAGCATCTTCTCCTGTGAAGATGAAAATCACTGAAGGAACCTTCGAGCATACTTCAGAAACTTCAAGGAGGGAACCATTTGGAAGTAACCCTGATGTAGAAGGAGGTAGGCTTTTTGGTAGACCTACGTGCAATGCTGATGCTGGGAGGTCAAAACAAACAGTAAAACCACAGCGAGCTAAATAGTCGAAAGCTGCCAGGAAGAGAATGAGACGCCAATCGAATCGACGCACATAGAATGAAATCAAGGAGCCACAGTTGCCGGGAGGTTCCCAATACCCAAACTTGACGACGGCCAGGTCAAGACGATTGAAGCGGCATTGGAGAAGAAAATCGATGGAGAAGAAAATGGATGTGGAATTCCTGGAGAAGTAATCCCAAGACTGAAAGATTGTCAATTTAAAAGTGACGCTTTTATCTTCATCTGTTCGGACGAAGTGTCCCGAACTTGGCTCATTGAAGCTGTTGGCTGTTGGTAGAGGAGACAACTGAAAGTTAAAATGAACACTAGATGTCCTCCACACAGTCTGTATTTTATCCAGATAAACCTTCACGGCGCTTAAAGAGCGTCTGCTACCTTAAGCAGACGCTTGAGAGCGGAACAAACGGCTTTTTCCTTAATAAAATTATCTTGGCCTTACAAGGAGAAAGTTAGAGGGTTGGAGTAACGAGAATGGATCAGTCAATTATGATAGTTCCTTAGAAACACCTAGAGCAACACTTTATATCAGAGACGATATTAAATTCATTGGATTGACAAGCTTCTTTTCTAGGTATAGGCGCCAACCTATGGTGATTTAGTCAACGTACCTACCATCTGACTCCAAAGACCCATCACCATCTCAGGAATGGAGATATCTGGTGCACTATCGCTGCGTGAAGGATGGCCTTTGCTCATCGCATGTGATGTTAACGCATATCATTCGACTTGGGGTAGTAAGGACACCAATCACAGAGGTGATTCTTTATTAAAACACATTAAAAAACATATCTATCGAACAAATATAATTTGCTGTCGACATCCAACAAAAAAGTATGAACAAAGCGTATGAGGATAATCGTCCTTTTCGTATTAAAAAACTGACAGAGATGCACCCTGGTGGAATCCTAGACATGTGGACCTGAAAAAGAATACTCGACGCCTTTTCAACAGGGCTAAAAAGAATGGGAATTGGGACTTTTACAAGGCAAGCTTAACAAGATATATTAATGAGATACAAAATGCCGTAAGGGACTCATGGAGGGAGTATAGTCAGGGAATCGAGAATACACCTGACGCTGCTAGACGCTAGAGAACCTTGAAGAATAATCCATAATGTCAACTGAAGGCATTATTATTGCCCTCGGGCGAAATGGCTGAGATGACTAATTAAATACTAGAGCACCTAATAAGGGTAAATTTCCCGGGCTCGGAGTTGTATTACATGAATTAGGAGGCAGCCTATATGAGTCATAACCCTCAGTAGGACCAACTTTTAGAGCCAGAATGGAAGATTGAAAAGTAGCCAGTCGTATTGTCACTCATTCAAAATTATATGGGTAGTTAAACAATTAAAAATGATTTAAAGCTGCAGTAGATGATAAAATATTCCCAGCGTTATTTCAAAAAGTATTTCAGTCCTTGGTGGGTCCATTGTGCGGCATCTTTCGGGCAAGCTTAGAAATGGAATACACCACGGTAGCATGGAGAAAGGTTGGGGCAATCTTTATTCTAAAGCCGGTTAATGATACATACCTACTATTAGCCAAAATTATTTAGTCAGTGTTCAACTTAGTAGAGCAATGGTGCAAGGACCGTTGTTTGTCCGTTAAGCCAGACAAGACGGATCTCATGCATTTTTCCAGAAGAAGGAAGCTTCTTGGCGTTATAAATCCTAAGCGTGATGGGAAAGAAAACTAATATAGCTTCTTAGGCCTGAAGAGACGCAATAGGAAAACCCCAGGAATACTTACAGGCAAGCACTGGTGCTATGCAAACAACGCCAACAGCAGCTCTTGAGGTAATTCTGAGCATCCCGCGGTTCTACATGATATCAGATCGTGAAATCGTTCAAAGTCATGTACCCTAAAAAGAAGGAATCGCATGATGAAGGGAGAATTATTTCAACCAGGCGGTCTTAGACGGCTCTAAAGAGCCCTTAGGAACAAGGGCTGGAATCTATGGGAAGAGGCCAAAGGCTGAGATAACAGCACTGGGTACATTCCCTACAGTTTTCCAGGCCGAATAATAGATATTAAAGATTGCCTGAAAGAAATTTGTAAGCGGGCTTATGAATGCCAGCACATCTGACAGTCAAGCAGCACTTAAGGCTCTTACGTCTGAAGAGTTTACTTCCAGACTAGTCTGGAGTTCCCTTCAAGAACTTCCTAAGGTTGCCGTTAAGAACTGGGACAGTCTGATTTGAGTTCCCGCCATAAAGATATTGGAGGTAATGAGAAAATAGATTCACTGGCTAAGACGGGAGCTTCACAGCCCCTGATTGGCCCGGAACCCTACTGGGATATCTCGTACAAATCGGCGAAAGGAGCCGTTGTTAAATAGCTCTCGGAGGTGCATCCAAGATATTGGAAGGGGATAAAAAAATGGTGCATTCTAAAAATGCTTACTGGACACTGCCGACTGAGAAAACACTTGACCAACGTGAGTATTGAAGACAATCTTCGTTGTGGATTGCTTAAGGGGTAACACCACTCTAGAGGCCGTAAACAAGACTAACTTTGTGAATTATTTTTGAGAATATTAAAAAGGTAATAGGATTTTTTTTTTAAGTGGGTGTTTTAGCATATATTTTAGTATGGGAAAACATTTTTTTATTTACATTTCTATACAAGATGGCGCCGATGCAGCTGATTTTGCGAAATTACTTTTTTTAAAACGTCTCCACGTGCGGACGGATTACTTGAAAAGTATGAGACCTGGAACGAAAAACGAAAAAAATTCTAAATCTGTATACCATTGGCTAGGTACTACGTAGGGGTTTTTGTTTAAATCAAATTTTGTGAAAATGGCGCGACTTTGAAAAAAAAATCGATTTTTCGCCAAAAAAAAAGGCTGAAAATTGTGTATAAAATTAAAAGTTTACGTCCAATCAAAAAACGGCTATGTAGTACCTTGAAGAATGTAATTGTGAAGCTACTGTCCAAATTTGAAGTCAATCCGTTCACTGATGCCCGAGTAATCTGTCCGCCCAGTTCGAAAAATGTGGTTTCGAGAAAAACGCGTTTAAAGTTTTACTAACAAAAAATCCATGAAATCTCATTCATACCTCTAATCTATGATGCCTGCACAGACACACCCATACTATTTGTAATACAAATCAGCGCTCCCTAGTTGACATTTAAGGAACCCTAATGACCTCCTGATAAGCTCTTTACCATTTAGACAGGTAAAAGAAATATAAAAGCGTTGGATCCGAGTGCGCCGCTGGAGCACTCAGTGCACGCTTCGAGGTGCTTCGGTGAAATAAAGATTTCGAACTTAAAATTTTTTTTATTTTTTAATGGGACCAAATGTACATTATTTTAAGCCCCTAAAGCTTGGGTGTCCAAAAAAGGGTGTCCCATTTCAAGCTTAGAAAAAAATCGATTTTTTGAAAATTCTAGAGTGGTGTTACCCGTTAAGCAATTATTTTCGACTTTTTAGCTCTATTCTGATAGAGAATTTCTATAAACAATAATAAATTGCTCAATTTTTTTTAAAACAGCTAATTATGAGTAGAAAGAAATATTGTGTATATCAGAAACAAATTGCACTGAAATAAATAACAAAATTCAGGATTAGCGCCAAAAATCTCTCAAAACCCAATTTTTCACTTGTGGGGGTCTTAGGGATGAAAATTGAAAAGTTGTTGAAAAGTAATTTTTTATTTATATTGCATAGCTAATTTTGCAGAGAAATATTATAACACAGCTCTATATGCTTAATATTGACTATTCTGTAAATCATTTACAAAAATGCCTTCTTTTCTTATAGGAAATACGTGTTAAACTTCATGGGGTTTGCGGCATTTTTAAATATCCATTTTTTTCAAACAAAAAAGCGCGTATTATTTTTTTTATAATAACAAATTTTGGAGGAGGGGGGGGGGCGGTAAGAGCATGAAAATTGACCCAAAAAAATTTCTGGAGACTTTTTGGACACCCTAATTATCACTAATCATAATTATGATATAAATTGTTATTTTCATTGTTAGTAACCTGGAATTCATAAACTGTATGCTTTAATGTTATTGAACTTCATTAATGTTATTATCCATTATTTGTTTGAACATTTTGTTGCCATTTTACAGTATTATGAGTATTCTACGCAATTGAATAATTGTTAAAAAGAAGTCATTTCATTTTCACAGATAAATAATTGTGCAATTTTTTTGGAAATTGGAAGTAGAATTGAACAAAATTCTCTCAAAACCTGGAAAAGACCTGGAATTTAGAAAACTTCTAATCATGTGTATCACCTTCTGTATGCTATTATATAGAAATAAGAATGTAAAAAGCAACTTAAACAACATAACATAAAATTGCTAAAAGCAGCTTAGATTCGAGTTAGTCGCAATAACATTAAGAAATAAATGGCTGTTTAATTACAAAAGAAGTATAGTAATGCAAACAATTTCTTGGAATTCCATAAAACGTGTGTGGGACGGAATGTCGCGCAATAGGTATAGAAACATCTGAGATGGAAGTCGAAGATCCTATATAGGTTTCGATTTCCACGAGTCCCTTCAGTCTCGTCCTGGTTTTTAAGGAACGCCATTTGACAAACTGGACAATCGGCTTCTCTTTTGGCAGAATTTCCTTTCTAGAGTTCGCACATGCATATATTTAGTACTTCTCACACCATAGCGTGCAGGTTTTTGCATACTCGTGCTCACAACGGCTCCTTTTATTTAGTCGGGGGCGAGTTCTTAAAGTTCTTCACTAGCGCTGAATAGACATTTATGAGATGAGATTCTAAATATTATGCTCATTCTGCACCAGGAGAGCCTGCTGCAGCGGTGCGGTGGTGTTGCATTAAATGCATACTATGCACTATGCATACATATTACATTTTACATATGTGTATGTATGCATAATGTATTTTCAGAACGATCTCAGCAACGTGACAGAAAAGCTGATACAGTAGCGCCATTTCTTCTCTAAAATGATGAGTGATATCATCGCTACTCCTTGGGCATCAATAATGTCGTGGGCTTTCTCTGGCAAAACGAGTTAAATGGGTCCAGATGAGAAGAACTGAAGAACGGAAAGCGTAGCAGTCTATCTATTGGAGATCACTGATACCATTTTGTTATAGATTTTTATTTAAATTTTCTATGGATGTGGTAGTGACGTTCAACTGAATTTTTGCAAATTAAGAGTTCTGAGGTCAGGTGCTGACTTGAGAAATTTGACCGTGGTATTCTTTTATACAGCGGAGTAATTATCAAGTTTGACTATTTTTATCTATTATTTAATTATAATTAATTTGAAAGATTTCTTATTAACATTTTTTTCAATAAAATATACAACTGAAAGGGAATTAATCCATAATCTTCAGAAAGTCAGCGAATGTTGTTAATAATGATGTCCATTTTCTACTATCTATATTGACAGATGAAGAACGGAAGCAATATTTCATCAACAAATAATCAATTAAGCAAAAAAAAAAGAAAAATAACTTGAATAAAATTCGTTTTGATGTTCAAGCTGTAGATTACAAATCTTTACGCTTCTGAGCGACTTCCGTTTACTTTTTCTTTCACTTCCAGCTTCCCTCATCTTCAATTCCTCTCCTACATTCCTCCCATACATAACCGTGTTTCCTCTTCCCATGACCAATTCACAGATTCTGCATATTCTGTTCTCTTTCTCTTCCCAATATATCCCTTCTCTTACCTCGTTTCCCAATCTTGCTATGCTGATCCATCTTCTCCTTTCCCATCCCTTTTCTAAATATTTAGGTATTCCTTCTTTTTTATGATCTTACACCATGTATTATATTTTGAGCACTCAGTCATCGCTCATCTTTCTATTCATTGTCTTTCTTTGTCTCTTTTCTCCAATTCTTCGTACTTTACTCCAGTCCCTTCTCCTATATCCCTAGTCCTGAAAAACTCCTTTCTTCTTCCCAATTTTTTAAGGCTATTGCCCTCCCTCTCCTTTCTTCTAACTCCTTCCAACAATTTTTCGCTAATTCCCCTCCCTTTCCCTTCCTTTCCCTCCCTCAGCTTCCCCTCAAAATTCCATGCCTCCTTTCCCGCCTCAATACTTAATTTATCACGGTGTGTTTCTTCTCTCACTATATATATCTTCAATCCTGTAATTAAGTCCGTCATCCCTCCTTCATCCTCTGCCATCAGCACTATATCGTCCGCGTATGCCTGCGTATATATTTTTTTCATCCTAACTCCACCCCATTCCTTCCGCTACTCGTCCAAAGATTTGAACGCCTTTAAGTCCACGGACATTGCTATCATTTCCCCTTTCTCCCTTTCAATATTTTATGTTCCAGATAAGTCGGTTGTCCATCACCGCCATTCCTTTCCTAAATCCTGTCTGATTCGGTAGCACTATCTCTCTTTCCTCTATTTTTTCTTCAACCTCGCCAATAAAACGGTTACATATAACATATACGAAGTTGGCATTAGCGTATTTATAATATTTAACCTCCTCCCCTTTGCATACACGGAAAAAAATTATCCGTAAAAAAGTCACGAACTAGTAGCTAGGTCTCGGATATGAGAAAAATTCATCGGATATTTATGTATTTTCGTAAATAATCTGCGAACTTTGAGAAAGAATTGCCGAACTCGATGTAAAAATCGTAAAACGGTTCGTCACTTGTTTTCACGTGAATAATTACAAAAATATGACGAGTGATTGGGAAAATATTCTCAGAGCACTCACGAGATTGCCCGCCAAATCTGGGAACTCCGAAGAAGGTTCGCCCACGGGGGTGAAGCCTCCAATGGGACAGGGAGAAACATGAGCATGCAAAACTGCCGTAATAAATTGAGGAACTGTATTCAATTTTCATATAGTTCCTCAACGATCATCGTAGTTTGTTCCCTCTATTTGAAATTGTTTTTCACAGCGACGATGTTGTGGACGTTGTTAACCTATCTGTCAAACGTTTTTTTAGGTATTTTATAAACAGTGCCTCTCCGAAACAATGTATACTTCGTTCATCCCGGAAACGTTTTTTGGTCAAGTCACGTGTGTGCGGTACTGGTAATAATGCTGCTTTTCACGCTTTGAAACTCTGGGCTATTGTAAATAAGTACGTATTATCCAATACTATTTATTGTATAATTTATAGGTTGGTCAGTTAACCATGTTTATCTAAATTACATTCAATATAACCTGGAATATTTTTTAATGTTCAACATTTTTTTAGATATACGTCTCGTAGATGAAGAATCAGAATATGCTTGTTGAATAGACGATAAGAAACTAGCAGAGGAAAATGCAAGACTGGAAAATACATTTTTTCAAAGTCGACTCCAAGGATCCCAAAATTCAGAATTCAACTTCGTTAACCTCCAACTTGGTTCCATAGATAGTAAATCGGTAAATTCTTTGAAAAATTTAAAAATCTAAAATTGTTATTTAAAAATAATTTATAACACATCGTTAAGTACTATTATACCAAATTAATTACTTCTCTGATTCCAGAATATCACTCTGAAAAAACTACAGATTTGCTTGACTTGAAAAATGAGCATTGTTAAAAATTGTTCATAAAATCAGGGGAAATATATTCGCGTTGTTACTCATGTATTTAATTTGGGAAGAGAACTGAAGGTTCTCTGACAATAGGTACTCACGGTTGTATTATTTTGCTTTCTCTTTAAGTGGCAATTGCATTTCTAATTTTATCCTAATGTAGTAGACAGTAAAAAAAGGATCAATTTTGTTGCAGAGCATTTTGCTCTAACGATCATTTGACTCTCGAGAGCATATTGATCTGTCTATTCGGATCACCTTGATCATCTCTTTCGGATCATTTGTCAGACTAAACAAAATGGCCGCCAATTTTTGGCACCGATGTCATAACGACATAACCTAAAAATAGTATCTATCCGCACGCAAGTGACAACTACACTTACCAGATGACATTTTCTAATATCAGATTTCGTTTTCTTTAACTTTTCAAGTACACTGCACGATCAGAAACCAAACAAAGCTCGCATATGGGTAATCTAAGAACGTCAGCCATCTTGCTTTGACTTGATACATGATCCCGCATCAGGTCATTATGATCTCTAAATTCGATCATTCATTCCGGACGATCAAAATGCTCTTAGTTTCGGTATCATTTTTGTTGCATATCAAAATGATATTGATATCGGCATCATTTTGAACGTTGCTGAAAACACCAGTTCTCGTAAGATCACTGAAGTTAAGCAGTGTTGGGCGCCGTTAGTACTTGAATGGGTGACCGTTTGGGAATACTGCGTGCTGTTGGACCGTCGAGGGTGTGGCGAGCTCACAGTATTAGTACTAGTAATAAATAATCCACCTAGTAACACTACCCGAATCGGGTAGTGCCACGCCTACCCCGAAAGGGAAATGACTTAATGGTATAAAAAAAAATCTAAATTTATTTTAAGAAGATACCAACACCAGTGTTTAAAGTTACCTATGCCAGTGTCTAAAGTACCTCATCTCGAAAGTGCGCATGCGCTGCTTTTTCACCAGTGCCTAAAGTAAGCCATCTTCAAACTTCGCATGCGCGAAAATTATTTCGCACACAGTCTGCTAAATAAGGTCCTTTAGGCACCATTTAAAAGGATGAAAATGTCAACTTTTGAGGTGGGCGTTGCAAAAATAGAATTTTGGATTTCTCGTTATTTTTTTGTGCGATCAAAATTTGAATTTTTGATTTTTTGAAAAATGCAAAAAGTTGTTATGGAAATATTGTAAGGTGTTCAAAAAAGCAACGTTTTTCTTCTCTTGACTTTTTTTCATATCGTGCGTTTTTTGGCTTAAAATGTTCATTTTCATTTGTTTTTTGCAATTTTGAAAATGCTACACGGAAAAAATAAGTTGTCGAAACTTTACTTGACTAGTCAATCATTCTAGGATAGGCCACTTTTTTTTATAATCTCGTATAATTTTGATTAAAGAACAGCAGACTTCATCGAAAAAGTGAAAAAAAGTCATCGAATTATTGGAAGACAATCTAGGAACATCAGTTTTCGAATTTTTATTCTGCAGATTTTGACAAAGTTCTAGACAAGCATTCAATTTTTCATAAAAAGTCCTCCAGATTCCACAAGATTTGGAATGCAAAAACTCTAGCACAGAAACGAATAACTGATTTATAAGTTGTGGAAGAATTCGTTGACTATCTTCTACATATCTATATATTCACAATGTACAGTCACATTGGTTGCTTGTATTAACACGTAGTGACGCTCAGGTGAAGTGGTAAATGTATAAGTTTGAATGGAGTCGCGGTCACTGGCAATGAACAAATGATCCGCCGGGTGCAAGAACCAGCTCGACGCTCGAAAACGCGTTAAAGTATTGTCCGATCGTCTCAAAAAATGAAAATTTTCAAAATCGAAAAATCTATTTTTTTTTTTAATTTAGAATTGCGGAGAATAAGAAAATGAAACTTTTCTTCATTGGAATTTGTTTCGCCAAACGTTTATTTTTAATAATAAAAACGAAATATTGAAAAAAAGTTTCTCCCGAATTTTATTAAGTTTTGAAACTTAAATCGTTCCAAGTCGGCCAAATATGATTGAAATGAGTTTATATTTGCAGGACATATTCAAAAGACTCCAGCGATGCCTAGGAAATCATGAAAAGGTTAACAATCGCTTAGTGTTTAATAATTTTTAATTGCAAAATGAGGTCAATCGATAATTGTGTTTTCTTGATTTTGCCGGTAAAAAGTATCTAGGTAACTTCGACTTTCAAACAACTTCCAGTGAGTTATTTGTTCAGCAATGTAGAATGAAGTTTTTTGGAAAATCTCATATCGATTCGTTAAAAATTTACTGATTGTGAGAGATTTAGATTTGGAAAAAGTACTCGACGTCTGCCCGCGCTGTTGGCTAATGCGTCGCGAGGACTCCTCTGTTAGGCAGCGATCTTGAGTACAGTTTGGATTTTTCGTTAATAATTTGACACTTTCCCACGATTTTTTCCACAATTTTAAATTTTTCAAAAAAATAATTGTGTCCAGTCAAGAAAAAATGGACACGGACATCTGGACACTACTATTTTTTTTAAGAGTAAAAATTGTGAGAAAAAACCGTGGGAAACTAAATTGCTATTCTGATAAAGTATCACATGCCCTTAAACTGTAAAAAGAAACAAAATATATATACACAATTTATGTACTTCATCTTTACATTTTTTCTTAATATTTCTAGCCCAAGTTTCTTCAGACCTTGTTCGTTTTCTTCCCTGGGAAAGAGCCGCCGATTCATTTTCCATTAACAAAAATGGAAAAATTGAATTTGGAACTCAATTTTTATTATTACATTAACTTTATTAAAATAATGTTGCACGAGGTAAACACTTTTTAAGTGAAAACTACAATGATCTATTTTATTTTGAAGCGAAATACATTGTTTTGGCTGCTTTTAGGATAACATAGGCTGAAGATCATTTAGTGGCCATTCAACATACTTGCAAATTTTTCTATTTTGTTTTGAGTTCATCGCCTCGTAAACAACAGCATCGTGCAAGCGAGGATTACGCAATAGTCTGTCAAATAACTTTTTCTTTTATTATACATATATTATGTTATACTAATGTCTCTTCTGCCTCCTTCCAAAATATTAACAAAAAATCCAAACTGAACTTCGAGAACGCTGCCTGACAGAGCATTCCTCACGACGCATTAGCTAACAGCGCGGGCGGACGTCAAGTACATTTTCCAAATATAAATATCTCAGTAAATTTTCAACGAATCGATATGAGATTTTTCAAAAAACTTCATTCAACATTGATGCACAAATCACTCACTGGAAGTTGTTTGAAAGTCGAAGTTACCTAGATACTTTTTACCGGCGAAACGAAGAAAACACAATTATTGATTGACCTCATTTTTCAATTAAAAAATATTAAACAAAAAGTGTTTGTTAACTTTTTTCTGATTTTCTAGTAATCGTTAGAGCATTTGGAATATGTCCTGCAAATTTGAACTCATTTCAATAATATTTGGCCGAGTTAGAACGATTTAAGTTTTAAAACTTAATTATATCGGGGAGAAACTTTTTTTCAATATTTCGTTTTTATTATTAAAAATAAACGTTTGGCGAAAAAAATTCCAATTGGAAAAAGTTTCATTTTTTTCATTCTCTAAAATTCTAAATTAAAAAAAAAAATAGATTTTTCGATTTTGAAAATTTTCATTTTTTGAGACGATCGGACAATACTATTACGCGTTTTCGAGCGTCGAGCTGGTTCTTGCACCCGGCGGCTCAAATGAGCGCGGATTTAAATTTGGCTCCTCACTGCGATTTGTGCAAAATATTCAATGTGTTAAGTTAGCCGTGGGATCTAGTTGTTAGGGATAATTTGCGTTCGATAGGCGTTAGGTAGTTCGAATCCCGCCGAAAAATTTGTTTTGATTTTTCATAGGCTAGTGTGTATCTGTAAAAATAAATATAACTTAAGCGTGAGTCTATGTGAATAACAATATAGTAAATATAACCGCGAAATATATTTTTTTTTAACTTGGCTATACTGTTTTCTAAAAACTCGTTAGGAGTCATCGAAAGTTTCATTGACTGGCTTCGAAGCATTAGTGTATCAGTGTTTCAAGAACTCTATTCCTCTGGTCTTCACATTTTCATTGAAATTATTTTGTACTTTCGACAACTCTTTCTACTTTTTAAACATGTATCAATCAAAGTTTCTAAAGACGATTCTTCCAATTTATGACATATGTTTAACCCTAACCTAGAGTGGTTGACTCAGTCATTCAAAATTTCAACAACTAATTTTTTCGGTGTATAACTCCGGTAATTTTTTTGCTATCAAAAAAAGTAATTAGGATATTTTGTTCCTCTTTTTGCGTACTACTATAACCGTGCATAGAATTTTCAAATCTTTAAAAAAAGTGGTCTCAAAAATTTTCAAAATGTGCTTACTTCTTGAATTTTCATCCGAAATAGCTGGTTAACGAACTCGTTCTTTCTTTTTAGGCCATAAAAAAGTGTGCCAAAGCACAATCCAATCTGATCAATCTTTCGAAAGTTATCGTGCCTACACGATACTCCAGACAAACAGACACCTTCGTAAAAATCGTTTTTTCTGACTCATGAGGTCTCAAAACGTGGATATTTGATGAAAACCAACAATGTCAAGTTTTACTTTTAAATGTTTAATTTTAGTTTAATTTTTTTAGAATGAGAATGTAAAAAAAGGATTATAGCAGGAAAAAGAGTAAGTTGAAAGATGACCACTAGACTCAGTTAATGAAGTATTTCCTTGATGCTGTGCTGCAGAGCAAGAGCTAACAGTGTATGTGTACGCAGCGTTCGAACACTAAAAGTTGAAAGAGTAGACCGAGCCTCAAGGCGCACTTTAACGGTATATCCTTGCCACGCCACGCAGATCTGGGTTGCTGGAACGCGGCGCGGCACACCGACCGAACGTTTTGGCTTGATTTGTGGCATACTACTCGCATATATACAAGACGGACGATAAAAGCTTTCGAGGCCGTTCGCGCGTAATTGTTACCGCGAGTTCACAGAAACTTTACGTAACATTGCAGTACTGATTACCTGACGACAGAGTGATCCGTAGACCGATGACTTCATGCCATGTCATGGTAGATAGATGACTGAAATGATCAACAGCTCGTGACGAATCCAGATTCCAGAATGAAAAACAAACTCTCCATCTTGTACGCTTCTCGCAACCCTCGTCGACCATAATTTTGTTTTACCCCCTACACGCAGAAAAAAATATGGCTATAATAGTAAGAACACTAGTCATGCTTTTGTCGCAGGTTTCATTCAATACTTTTGAAGCCGTTATCCCTCGCGAAAATAGGGCGAACTTCGCCTTGCTATATTTGTAAAGCACTCACTCTGTTGGAGTATGAGTACCCTTACAAAGGAGATATTAGGCCACGCCTACTTACGAGCCTAGCTTTACAGCAAGCACCGGTAGGCGTGGCCTAACATCGCTTTTGTAAGAGTACTCATACTCTGATAGAGTGAGTTCTTTACAAATATATCAAGGCAAAGTTTCTTTATGGTATGAGCCAACTAATGCTAAAATTGTCTAACCTGATGCCAATATTGTCAGGAATTCATGCCAATTTCACACATGAAGTTCCGTGCTGTAATATTAAGAGCTCAACCTACTATAACACTGCGATTTTTTTCTCCGTGTACTTAAAAGTAACAAAGTCCAAAATTTTATAAAAACAGGGAAATAGGATGATTTTTCAGGAGAATAGGGAAATAATAGGGTAATAAGTTCTTTTAACTAATATTATGTAAATACCGTAATAAATGAAATATGAAATATTTCAAATTTCTAAGATTGCAAGTCGAAATTTATTGCGCATTAAACAAAATAGTGGAACTTTCAAGCAAAAAAATCGAGTTTTTTTCAGAAGACAGTTGTTTTTTTAACATGGTAGGTTGAATTACCAACAAAAAAGTTCATTTTTAACCAAGAAACATGACTTTTCTTCCGTAAAGTATGAATTGTCTACCAGTTGCATTAAACGAAAAGAACGAGTTTAAAAAATGTGTTGAATCCTCAATCAAACAGACACATTTTCAATGGAGAAAGATAAATTTAGAGGGTTGCGCCGACAGACTTTTGACCGGCGGCGGCGATTTGAGCAATTTTGATCGGCGGCGGGCAGCACGACGGCGCGGCGCGCCGACGTAATCTTATGTTTACATGGTACAGGATTTAAATAAAAATATCTGATGCTGGAAATTATTGATCTTTTGTTTCTTCTGATTTTTATATTTTCCAAGCTATATGTAAAAAAAAACTAAACTAGACCGTCACGTCGCAGAGTGGGGAAAAAATGACTTTTTGGTCCAAAATAACGTACAGCCCACAAATATTGATCGATTTTGACCAAAAAAATTTTCAAAAGAGCTGATAAGATTTCAAAGAGAGTTGTAGTGCCCGCTTTTTGAATTAGGCTTTCTAATTTCTTATGAATAAACGAATATGACGAAAAAATGGCAAAGTTCTATTGCAAAAAATTTGGATAAGAACAATATAATGATAAGAGTGTTGCGTCGACAGACTTTTGACCAGCGGCGGCGAATTGAGCAATCTCGATCGGTGTGTGTGTGTGTGGCTTGCATGGACGCCGTGTTGCTTCTAGAACATTCTCGAAGCTCATGATGAGGTCACAGAATATTGCGCAATTGTCAGAGCCGGATTGATGTAAACAGGTTCAAGGTTATTACGAGAAAAACAAGAATGATTTATGACTTCCTTATAGATAAAACAGTCATTTTTAAGGCGCAAATATTCAAGTGTATATATGTGAAATTTGATCTGACATCCTGTTTTCGTCTATATGAATTTGATTTATTCTCACGGATCAGGATGCATCCGATAGCTACTCCAGTTTGAGAATTGTACGAGCCGAATTCATGTCAAGACACGTTCAAGGTTATTACGAGAAAAACAAGGATGATTTATTGCTTTCTGGAAAGAATTTATTTCGTCAACAACTTCCAAGGTTATTTTATTGACACATTAGATTTTGCGTTGCAAAAATATATATTCCGAACGTGTCGATTATAATGTAGAACGTTCTAGCTACACGTTTAAAGTTATAACGAGAAAAACAAGGATGATTTATTGCTTCCTTATAGATGAAACATTCTAGAATATTCTTGATGACATCGTCAAAATATACTACGCAATTTCTGGAAAGAATTTCTTTCGTTATCAGCTTCAAGGTTATTTTAATGACGCATCACATTTTGCTTTGCAAAAATTATATCCTGAACGTGTCGATTATAGTGTAAAACGTTCTAGAACATTGTTGCATCATATAATGCAATACAGTGCAAAAGTCTTCTGAAATTTGGCAGAGGGAGTAAGCGCCTATAAAAGGAGACCAGATCTTTTCTTTCATCAGTTTATTGTCGGATGTCAGATTGTGAAGAAGAAAAGCAACAAGAGCTGAAAAATTGTTTAAACGTATGCTGGGAATGCAAAAGTCCTGTGAGGATGGTGATCTCTGCATGCGGTATTTGGGTGGATGCTACAATTTCATCGAATTTGTGAAGAAAAATATATAAAGTTAACAGTCTTTAACTATCGCTCAGTGTCTGAAAGCCTTCAGTGCAATCAACATCATCATCATCATGCCTTATACGCCTCGAAATCAAATGTTACATACAACTACATACAATCTGAATTCATCATTCACAAAGCAAATTACCATTGGTGCTGATTTGAAGAAAGACGGAAAGCTCGCCTCATCAGTGAAAATGTTAGCCAGTCTTCCTCGTGCAAGTATAACCCTGAATCCTGAAGACTGGAAATTATTCAAAAGTTACTTCAAACTCATTTCACTGTTCTTTGATGGCCAACGGAAGGAGCAATGCATCGACTGCGAAAATTTTCATATACATACTTTGGAGCAAATTCATGAAACTCATAAATATTAGCCATTTGTACTACAAGAAACAACGTTTGCTATTCTCCGTGAAATCAGTCTTTGTATCGACCGCTACCTTCTGGAACAGAGTCTTGTACCGTTTCAACGCACAAAGGATGTCATCATTGAAACCATAGCTGAAGGTGTTTGGCACAATGTGAAATCACCTTGTGTGAAAAGTGTTAAATCTTATATACAAAAAAATTATGCAAGTTTAAAAAATAAGACAATGAAAAAACTAATATTTAATAATCTCATGCGATTTGAAATTCTGTTTCTTGAAATGATTACTTTTTACAATCAAATCGTGTGTGAAGAAGTGATTGAGAAATTACCAGAACTCAGATGTGTGAATGGTATACCTTTGTACATTAAAATTTTTTATTTAGAAAAACCTTAATATTAATACAAAGATACTTACAAACTAAACTTATTTATCCAACTATTTTGAGAGTCGTCAAAAACTAACCATTTTACAAACAGCTCATTTTCACCTGCAATAGCTTTATCTTGATAATCTTTAAGCATATACGTCACTGGTTCAGTATTCTTAACATGACTTATGGTAAATATTTCAGTTGTCCAATTCGGTGTGTAGCCTTTCTCAAAAACATGCTTAAATTTACGTATACGTACTTTATCTCCAACTTTAAGTTTAGTTTTCTCAACTGCTTGTTTCACATTGAAATTTTTGTATACATTGAACAACAATTTTACTTTATTTTGTTTAGTAACATCTTTTGGTTTCATTCTAATAGTCTGATGTTTGGTATCGTTGTAAGAAAAAATTAAATCTTTCAAAATATCTATCTACTTATAATTACCCTGCAAGCTAAATTGCATCCACATTTTATTTTTTAAGGTACAATTAAATCGCTCGCAAATTGATGCTTTCAAATTACCAAATGTCGAGTTCAAATTTATCTTATATCGCTTCATAAGATTTTCAAAATGTGAGTTGTAAAATTCTTTACCTCTATCGACATGTAAATTTTTTGGTACGCGTTCTTTATCAAGTAATGATTCCATGGCTGCAGCTACATATTTACCCTTTTTGGATTTAACGAGAACAGCCCGAGGAAATTTTGAAAATATGTCAATTACAGTAAAGATGTACTTGTATCCTTTGTTTACTCTCTCGTACGGTTGCATTTCAACAAGATCAGCTTGCCAGGTCTCATCAATTCCACGGATGTCAAAATGTCGACGTTGGTAATTTCTTCTAGCTGGTTTGTGCAGCTCCTTCACCAACTGCTGCTGCTCAACTTCCATTTTTGAGTGCATTCAGTCTGTTATCTACAATTGTTACCATCAATTTTCGCATTTTTGAAAAGTTTATCTGTGGAATTTTCCAAAGTCTCAATCATCATATTATTATTGACTACTTCCGTTCGCAAGGAAGCTATAACATCGTAGATAGTCTGAAGTTCATGCTGTATCATATGTTGCACCATATTTAGATTAACAGCATCATTCTGCTCTTGAGCATCAGCCAATTCACACAGCCTTTTATTATTCATATCATGATCTCCTTCAGATGTGACTTTGAAACCAAGTCCAGGAGGACCACGACTTGTACTCTCTGCTCGCTTGGAATTACGCCCAAATACATCGGTGCTCATCTTGTGAATAATGAAAGTCTTGACAAAACACTCATTAATATATAATTTCAGCTTCTCACAGCTCTTCAATAATTGATAGGATTTTGTTTGTTTGACTTGGATTTTCAGCTGCTTGAGATTCTAGCAGTAAGCGTAATCGATCTACCCATTCATTCAGATCATCCTGGTAAATGTAGTCCATCAGATTACCCTGTATAGCAATCATGTGTTGCGGGATCATACCTTTACCTGATAATGATTTTCGGCTTTTATTTCGCCTATTTGTATTTTTTGGTGGAGATGTGGGAATTAATTTCTTTATAACATTTTTATATTTAAATGTTTTATTGTCACGAATTTCGCCATCGGGTTTATAATTCTTTTTAAACGCGTTTGTTGCAATGATAATTTGTCTATAATTTTCAAGATTATTGGGGATTATAGAGGACTCTTCGGGAACTTTTTAAAATAAAAGTTCATGCAAGCCTTTAGTTTTGGGAAAATTCAAATTACCCACATGAATATAGTTCTGACTGAAATTTATCAGAGAATCACCAATCATTAATCTATCTTCCGTTAATTTTCTTACTCCATGCCCATTATCACGTTCTCTGCTTCTTTCACCTGGGACATCAATGCAGCCCTGGCATTTTTTAGGTAGACGGCCCTTTTTTGCCCCCCCCCCCACTTCCCCCCGCCCAGTTGTTAAGCTATAATATATTAAGCAATATACTAATTTTGTAACTAGTAGAGAGAGAAAAAACGATATCGTGTGCAATCTTCTTTTTTGGTATGCCCTCGGCGGCCGCGGCCCACCGGGAAATCTCCCAAATTCCATATGGCGATTCCGGGCCTAATCATCAACAATCCATGAAGATGTAGGCGTTTCTGAGTTATTTTCCTCTTCACTACGAGCAGATAACTCTAAGTTATTGTGATCTTCAGTCTCGTCTGCTTCTTCCTCATCATTAATTGATTTATATGACAAATCATCATCATCATCATCATCATCATCATCAATACTTTCTTCTACTTCACTCTTTGCTTCCTTTTTTCTTTCATTTTAATTGGCTCAACTTTTTTTCATATTCTTGATACCACCAACAATTTTCTCGAGTGGATTAACAATGGGCTTAAAAGTGTCACTCGATGTTCGTTTAACTGTTTCTTCGTCCAACTTTATTAACCTATGCTTTCGTCGAATTGATTCACTAGCTCTAGCAATTTGATGTAAAATATTTTTTTGCTTTTGAAAATTGTCCTATTCCAGAAAGCTAAACACATATGTTTAAATTTTGAATAAGTCATATCAGTATTCATATGATCATCATAAATCTTCTTTAGATTCATTTCATCTTGTTTACATAACACAAGTAAATTAACATTATCGCGTACAAGATGTTTAGGAATATGGCCATATGTCTGACTCAAGTAAAAACAGTCTACATCCTTGTGTCTACCCATAGAAAAAAATCCTTTTATATTATCTTGTTTCTCGCAAGCCACATCATCAAATACAAAGACTGAATTTGGTTTTACTTCACTTGGCATTATAACCTCTTCATGCTCATTGAAAGGATAGTACTCAACGCCATCTACAGATTGAAGGACTTTTTCCAAAAATTCATACTTTGGTTGATTCAGAGATTTTGAGTAGATATATATATTATCGAATCTTAGTCCATTTGGATGTATCAGTAGAGCCAGCAAAGCATTTGTCTTTCCACAGTTGGAAGGTCCACAGAATATTGCTCGTACACTATTTGGCAACAAATGTCCATGTCGTTTTTCTCTATTCTCGTTTTGAACAAGCGAATCAAAATTCTGGATAGATAATTTCACAGGTTGTGTTTTGAACTGCATCTTGACAAAGACTGACTGGAAAACCCATAAATATCTTGATTATATAGGTTGACCCCTTCAGTCAGAAAGTATCCCTTGCATATATATAATCGTTCACAGAGGCAAACGGGTCAGTTGTGAACGAACCTTGAAGCAGGCAAGACATGGGAGAGGTTTTTTCAACAGAATCATCAACAATTTGCCGTTTCAGTTGCACTTGCCTGGTTACCAGTACTGTGGACCAGGTACTAAACTAGCCAAACGATTAGCACGAGGTGATCCAGAAATCAATCCACTGGACGCTGCTTGAAAAGAACACGATATAGCCTACTCACAGAATAGAGAAAATATAAAGGCTAGAAACTCAGCTGATAGAGAACTAGCTGAAAAAGCAATGAAGATGAAATCAAAATTCGGAATGGGTCTCAGGAGTAAAAAACCTACCACTACACTGAGAAAAATTATCGCTGCAGCTAAAAAGTCGATGATTATAACCAATAATGCGCAAACTGCCATTAAATCTACACTCAGAGGCACACGCGCAGCTGTTATGAAGGCTGGTGGAAAAAGAAATGTGAATAAACCTCGTAGTCAACCTGTACCGGCCAAAGTAGGAGGATTTTTACCCTTTCTCATACCCGTTTTTGCTGGCCTCAATGCTGCTGGGGCGCTAGCTGGTGGAGCTGCAGGATTAGATAAAGCTGTAAATGATGCAAATTCGGCAAAACCGCAACTTTCAGAGAGTAAACGGCCTAATGAAGCGATGGAAGCTATTTCTTTAGGAAAAGGTCTTTACTTGACGCCATATAGGGAAGCATTAGGGCTTCATCTAAAGCCATATAAACAAGAAGCAGTACTTAATCGCAAGTCAAAAAACTCAAAGTGAAGCTACCTCATCGGGCCTCAACTGATGCAGATTTACTCAAATTCGCAAAATCTTTGAAGATTCCGTATTTTCGAGGTGTTTTCATGCGAAATGGATTACGAAAGGGTGGACCACGTAAATATGAATGTGCTATCGTTAATCTTGATGATAAAAAAGGACCAGGAACACATTGGTGTGGTTATAAAAAGATTGGTAGTAAAATAATGTATTTCGAAAGCTTCGGTAATCTTCGGCCACCTTCGGATCTCTTCTTCAAGTATCTCGGTACTGGTAACATAAAGTATAATCATCAGAGATATCAAAATGATGATACATTCGTGTGTGGACATTTATGTTTGCAATTTCTATGCAATCAATTAAAATCTAAAAGTACTTTCAATCTATTTAAGTGCTGAAATTTGCAATATCAAGTCAGTTGAACGCTAGCAGTCATCATGAATGATTCATTGACACTGACACTTCATTGAACTTCCCCAATCCTGGAAACTCACTATTTTCCGCCAATTGTGTTGTCTCCTAATAAAAATTACGCACTTGGACTCGGTGAATTTCTAACTTTTAACTCGATGCCCAATGTAGACATTGGCCAGAATAAATTTAACGTGGGTAATGGAATAATTGAAATATCTACAGGAAGTTATGAAATAGGTGACAGAAAGCGCTATCTATAGAATTTTTTAGTCAAAAAGGGTGTTGAAATTCATATTAAACCATACAATAATACTTTAAAAAGCGAAAATTATTGCAGTCACGATGTAAATTTTGAGCCTAACGATTCTATTGATCAATTGCTGGGTTTCTCTCCACGCAGACTAAAAGCTAAACAAGTGTATGAATCTGATCAACCGGTATCAATCATAAAAGTGCACTCTTTGACGGTTGAGTTAGCATAACTACAGGTGCATACATTGATGGCCAAAAAGTACATACTATTCATGAATTTTTTCCCGTAGTGCCACCTGGATATAAGATAGTGGAAGTACCGTCTCATGTCATTTACCTGCCAGGCGCCGTGCAGACAATAGATCATATACAGCTCCGTATAGTTGATCAAGACGGAGATTTGGATAATTTTCGTGGAGAAGTTATAACAACTAGACTACACATCAAGTCTATCTAATAATGGGCATTGTTTCTAACACAAATATTGGCTTTCGTTATAATAAACCAGCATAATGCCACAAGCTAATCAGTCGACAAAGAGCTGTCAAAGGGTTAACACCTCAAAGCGCCCTTTTCCTAAAAAGGTAAGGTCTGAAGCTCGAAAGAAGAAGAGATTTAAGAGATTCAGAATTTTTTGCACCTGAATCTGTAAATTTGTTTATCAACGTTTGATTATTATTTGTCATGGAGAAGGAAATTTCAAATCATCAAGCACCAATCATCTTTGATGAGTCGATTGCACACTGTAAAACTCATGCACATCAGCCTTATGCCTTATCAACCTTCAACAACAGTGATGATATTCGGATCGCTGTTCAAAATCAGGACCATTGTCTCCTGCCGAGCAAAAGTTCACTTCACGTGCATGGAAGAATCGTAAGAACTAATAGAGAACCAGTGACAAACACAGTTTTAGTTTCTTATGCCATCTGTCATTTGTTTGAAATCAATGGAATAGAAGTTGATAGAAACAAGAATTTTTGTCTCACTAGTCTCATGAAAAATTATGTATCTCTAAATCCTGGATAATCACGTTACATACAAAATACTGGTTGGCTCGTAATAAATGATAACAATTAGTCATTAAAACTCGATACTGGCTACTTTGACGTAGCCATACGGCTTAACATGATATTTGGTTTTTCTGAAGATTATCACAAAATCATTGTCAATGCTAAGCATGAACTTATTTTGACAAGATCAAAAAGTGATGCAAATGCCATCTTGCAAGCAGCTACCATTGAGCAGTATAAAATTGGAATTAATTAAATAGAGTGATTATTGCCTAGCGTTAGACTGTCAGATTCACGAAAATTTCAGTTGCTAAAATATATTGAAAAAGATCCACCTATTTCATTAAGTTTTCGAACTTGGGAACTGTATGAATATCCTCTACTTCCAACTACTTTAAACCATGTTTGGACAGTCAAAACCTCAACACAATTGGAAAAACCAAGATTTGTCATACTAGGATTTCAAACAAACAGAAAAAATAATACTGCTAGAAGTTCTAGCAACTTTGATCATTGCAACCCAACTAATGTCAAACTACTTTTAAATGATCAGTGTTATCCTTATAGCAATTTGAATCTTGATATTAATCGAAATCAGTACGCTCTTCTCTATGAAATGTACACTAACTTTCAAGCTAATTACTATGGTAAAGAACCGCAACCATTGCTATCGAGAGGAGAATTTGTACAGTATGCACCTCTAGTTGTTATTGACTGCTATAAACCAAATGAGTCACTGAAGTATGGACCAGTTGACGTTCGTTTAAAATTTCAAACTAGTGACAATTTTGTCGCTCAAAAGTCAGCATATTGCGTAATTTTGCATGATCGTATAGTTGAGTATAAGACAATACGTGGTGGGGTAAAAAAGTTGGTATAAACATACTGTAACCACATAGAAATAGTTAAGTTGCATTCAAGATGGAGTACTTGGTGGATATGCAGGGCTTCAAGTCACCAGACAATAAATTTGTCTTGAAAGAATTGACTATATTACCATTCTATGGTGATATAGGTATAAACCCATATTCTTTTCTCTTTCAACCACCCTACAAGTGGAAGAACATTCCACCAAAGTATAAGTCTATAAACATTTGGACAGAGCGCAATCATCATGGAATACCCCGGAATTCTGGTGATTTACCGAATTCTCTAGTACCTGTAATGCTCGAGAATATTTTAAGAGGGGCAACCAAAGTTTATGTAAAAGGCTTGGAAAAAAAAAATTGATTGCAAAAATTTGTGGAAATATCGTGTGAAATTGTTGACATGCTTGATTTGGAATGTCCCTCGCTAAAGGAATTACGCGAAATGTTTACAATTAATCATATTAAATGTACACATCATATGTATGAGAATTACTTTAATTGCGCAATTGAAAATGTACTTTTATTGGATTAAACTGGATGTCTTTAGAACAGTTATATTTTATTGACTCAAATTTATGGAGATAAGTCAAAAAATATTTTTCCATATACTTAATTTATAGTCTACTTATTTTTAAGTGTAGATATCTTACAATCTGAAAATTGATTCAACACTTATTCCTCTGCTCACATGTAATTCGTATCACTCACACATATACACACAACACGTTTCACTCACTTTTTTTACACAGTTTTTTTGTTCGTTTCAGTGATAATAATAATAATTATTATTATTATTATACTACGCGTAGGCGTAGGGATGTGGCGACCCCATCGCCCGAGAGCCCCGGCTCTTGCAGTCAGCCGCGTTGCTTTGGGCTAACTCCCCAATGCAACGAATTATGCGGTTACGACACAAGTATCGCGTATTGCCACCCACAATAGGCCTCTCTCGGATGGAGGCCATGGTTCAGTTGGGAGTGGCAATAGGAACGAACCGAGGCGACGACCAGGCAATGACCCCGGACAAACGCGAGAACATCGATTTAAATGGTCGGACCAACTCAGGAGGGACCTCCTTACCTGTTGGCAAAGAAGCTCACCGACGCGGAGAGGATTCATGAAGAGGTTACATGACCGTTGGGGCAATATGCACCCGGAATATGCTCATAAAACGCCTCAGTATTTAAGAGATCAGGTATCCTTCTTGCGAAAAAACGGATATGAAGCTCTTTATCAACAGGAAGAGGAGCAACATCCTCCAGCGAACATTCCACCCGTTCCAGCAAGACCCCCTTTGCAGATAGCCGATAATGCCAACATGAGAAGTAGGAGATCTACCCACCAAAAAGTCTTCCTCAGGATGGACAAATTAGCTGAAGCTAATACTGCTCTCCGCGATTTGCTCCCCGAAGCTGTTAATCTCTGGAATCTGAACTGTGTAGTTTACGAGAAGGCGGTCTCCCTGCTTAACGACGATAGAAGTAACGATACTTCGGCACGTCTGAGTAAGACACGGGAGCGTATTGCACAGCTTCAGTTCAAAATTAAAACGGCGAGAGGGAATGCATCAAATGTTCAGTGCGTGATTAGCTACATAACATCAAATAAAAAGTTCACTCCAAAAGTTAGGGCACTTGCTCGAAACTTGAGGAAAGCAAATCACACGCTGAACAAGTGTAAACTGTCGACCATCAAGCAGCACTGGAAGAAAAAAGTAAGATCTTTTTCAAAAGCGAAACAGCGCCTTGAACAGCGAGTTAAGTGGATTCAGGAAAATTCCACCTTTTCTACTAATCCTTCGCGTCTGTTCAATAAAGCGTCATGTGTAGTTAAAAATCCGCCTAGTCGAGAAGAGATTCAAGTCTTCTGGGAGCAAGTATATCGAGATACTTATCAGCTAAATGAAGAGGCTTCTGATATATCACTCTTTCGTAACTTTTGCCAAAGGCAAAGGTTACAAGGTCCAGAGGAAGAGTGTCCACTAATTACTGCTGAAGAAGTGAAGAAAGTTATCGCTAGAACTAAGAACTTTTCGGCGCCAGGGCCAGATAAAATCAACAACTTTTGGTGGAAGAAGTTTACTTCTACGCACCAACATCTAGCTCGTATATTTACTACTTTCTTAAACGGAGAACAACCCATCCCGCAGTGGCTAGTGGAAGGACGCACGGTATTGATCCCTAAGGCCGGAGATTTGTCATGTCCAAAGAACTACAGGCCCATAGCTTGTTTAAACACCAGCTACAAGCTATTCACTGGCATCCTCAAAGAGAGGATATTGACATCTATCGAGCCGGTATGGAGTGCAATAGTCGAACAACGTGGATGCAAGAGAGGGCTGGCAGGTTGCAGGGAGATCCTGTTAATAGACAGGTGTATTACCCAGGACTCGATCAGGTATCGACGCAATCTGTCAATGGCTTGGATTGATTACCGTAAGGCATTCGATAATACCAACCATGAGCTTCTTATCAAGCTCCTTGAGTGCATGGAGGTGCATCCAAAAATAGTGAGATGCATAAAAGAGCTTATGCTCTTGTGGCGGACAAGATTTGTCATAACATCTGACAAAAGACAAGTGGCTACAAGCTTTGTCACATATAAGAGGGGGGGTCTTTCAATGAGACTCTCTAAGTCCGATACTTTTCTGCATCTCCCTCTTGCCTCTATCTATTATGCTCCGAGGCAAAAGCTCTGGATACCTATGTGGCCCGCCGAACAGAAGAGAATATAAGGTTAACCACCTTTTATACATGGACGACCTTAAACTCTTTGCTTCCTCAAAAAAGGACCTTAACATCCTTGTAGATGCGGTAAATAGGTATTCTAAAGCGATTGGCATGAGCTTCGGACTGGACAAGTGTGCCTGCGTCCACCTACACCAAGGAAGAATTGAAACTACATCATCCAGTGACGACCAGGATGTTCAACTCATAGGCGGAAATACCATTCAACATCTTGGTATTGGAGAAACATATACATATCTTGGAATACCGCAAGCGGAAACCCAAAATGTGCATAACTTGAAAACGGCCCTTGGAAAAAGGTATCGCCAAATTCTCAGAAAAATTTGGGCTTCCGAATTATCTAGAAAGAATAAGATCCAGGCGACCAATATGCTGGCCGTTCCTATACTGCTCTACACGTTTGGTGCAGTAAAATGGAACGTCGATGAGTTAAAACAACTTGATCGAAGCACACGCAAGATGATGACAATACAACGAAGTCTTCATCCTAGATCTTCCGTACCTCGAATATATCTCCCTCGCGATAAAGGGGGTAGAGGATTGCTAAGCTTAGAGTGTCTTCGTCGAAGAACGGTTCTGGCTACAGCCTGTTCAGTTCTAAAAAGCACGGATTCCCTTATGCGACTCGTACATCAACATGAAGTCGCCAATGCTGCGGTGTTTCTATACCATGCAGCAGATAGGGCCGCAGAGGAGCTTGACCTCCTATTTATTTCCAGCGACATTGCACATGGCCTAGCATCACTAATACCTCTGGTGCTCAAAAGACGTATACAGGAAGCAGAAAATACGCTCCTACTAAGAGAACATGCTGAGAAACCCCTCCATGATAAGTTCTACGGCATCCTACGTAGTGAAGAGCTCTCGATGGGTCTGTCCAACATGTTTCTCAAGTCTGCTGGATTGAGATCGGAGACCGAGGGATTTCTTTTTGCCTGTCAAGACGGCTTCATAGACACCTTAGTTTACCGCGAGCGCATAATGAATGTACCTGTACGCGATACCAACTTCCGAGCGTGCAAGCAAGAGCCCGAAACGCTTGAACATGTTCTCAGTGGATGCTCTAAATATGCACGCTGCGCGTACATAGAGAGACACAATGCAGCTCTGAAAGTGATATATTACCATCTTAGGCATTTCTATGGTGTTGATCTATTGCCCGTCTTGCCATACGCCCAGGGGGAACTCAAGTCAGTTATGGAGAATGATCAGTGTAAGATCTACTGGAATTTCTCATTCTCCACCACTCAACGTATCAGTGCTACGAAGCCTGACATTGTCCTCCAAGATCTGAAGAACAAGATCATTTACGTGATTGAATTCTCGGCACCAGCCGATGGTAATATCACGGCAAAGGAGGGAGAAAAACAGGCGAAATATCAAGCACTTCTTTTCGAGCTGAGTAGGCTGTACCAAGGCTACAAAGTCCATCTTATAATTCTCATAATCGGCTGCCTTGGAGGTACGAAAGCTTCATTTATTAGCCAACTCAACAAGATTCCGGCTTGCCAGTGTCACGCTCATTTCATCGCGAACCGGATGCAAAAGGCTGTTCTCCTGGGATCACTCCATCTGGTCCGTCAACACTGTTCCTCTTAAATTCTGAAAAGATTGGTAGCTCTAAAAAAGTATCCAGAGGTGAAACCTTCATCTCCAACTGTCTTGTCTGCCGCGTAAGGTCATCCGCGGCCAGAGACCTGACTCCAAGGAACAGTGTTGCCCGATGTTATCACGCGTAAATTTCCCGCTCTTGCTTACCTTCTAGGACAGAAGGAGCAGAAGCGGATGACGTACACGTTCCAGTAGCTTTGGGATTGGTTTCATTTGGAATCATGATCGAAGCTTCCGGAGCCTACAACTTCTCAAATGACAATAATAATAATGTACTTGACTGCAACCCAGTCCGTGAATGATGGGGTAAAAACCAGGCTTTGCCCAATATGTCAAGGCACACGCTCTTATGAGATCAGTTGATTGCATTATAATAATGCGTCCGTGACTGATAATATACCGGGACAACCCCGTGCATAATATTCAAACAAACAAAAAAATCCAACTCTAACCAAAAATGCCTTCGACATATTGGGCAATAACCATCTTAAGCCTGAGAGAAAAAAATGAGTTTCCTCATTTTTTTTATTATAATAAGTAGCTCTAAGTAGCATCTAAGAAATAGTAGCTCTAAGAAAGCATCCAGAGGCGACTGTTGTCACCTTCAACACTCACGGCTGCTGCGTAAGGATAACAGCGGCAAAGACAAATTGCAAACTACACCATGCTCCTAATTTTGTCATTGTAAATGATTTCAAACGTCGTATTAAAGTAACTTATAACATCCCCATCTCATCAGTCACTTGACTTAGTCCGTAGCTATGACGAAAAACCGGGTTCACCCGAGAAAAAGTTTGAACAAAAAAAATAATGCGGCGTTTCTATACCATGCCGCAGATAGGGCCGCAGAGGAGCTTGACCTCCCATTTAATTCCAGTGACACTACACATGGCCTAGCATCGCTAACACCTCTGGTGCTTAAGAGTCGTATACAGGAAGCAGAACATACGCTCCTACTAAGAGAACGTGCTGACAAACCCCTTCATGATAAGTTCTACGGCATCATACGTAGAGAAGAGCTCTCGATGGGTCTGTCCAACATGTTTCTCAAGTCTGCTGGATTGAGATCGGAGACTGAGGGATTTCTTTTTGCCTGTCAAGACGACACTATAGACAATTTAGTTTACCGCGAGCGCATAATGAATGTACCTGTAAGCGATACCAACTGCCGAGCGTGCAAGCAAGAGCCAGAAACACTTGGACATGTTCTCAGTGGATGCTCTAAATATGCACGCTACGCGTACTTAGAGAGACACAATGCAACTCTAAAAGTGCTATATTACCATCTTAGGCATTTCTATGGTGTTGATTTATTGCCCGTCTTGACATACACCCAGGGGGAACTCGAGTCCGTTGTGGAGAATGAACAGTGTAAGATCTACTGGAATTTCTCATTCTCCACCACTCAACGTATCAGTGCTACGAAGCCTGATATTGTCCTCCAAGATCTGAAGAACAAGATCATTTACGTGATTGAATTTTCGGCACTAGCCGATGGTAATATCACGGCAAAGGAGGGAGAAAAACGAGCGAAATATCAAGCACTTCTTTTCGAGCTGAGTAGGCTGTACCAAGGCTACAAAGTCCATCTTATAATTCTCATACTCGGCTGTCTTGGAGGTATGAAAGCTTCATTTATCAGCCAACTCAACAAGATTCCGGCTTGCCAACGTCAGGCTCATTTCACCGCGAACCGGATGCAAAAGGCTGTTCTTCTGGGATCACTCCATCTGGTCCGTCAACACTGTTCCTCTTAACATGCTACAAAGATTGGAAGCTCTAAAAAAGTATCCAGAGGTGAAACCTTCATCTCCAACTGTCTTGTCTGCCGCATAAGGTCATCCGTGGCTAGAGACCTGACTCCAAGGAACAGTGTTGCCCGATGTTATCACGCGTAAATTTTCCGCTCTTGCTTACCTTCTAGGACAGAAGGAGCAGAAGCGGATGACGTACACGTTCCAGTAGCTTCGGGATTGGTTTCTTTAAGGAACCATGATCGTAGCTTCCGGAACCTACAACTTCTCTAAATAATAATAATAATAATAATAAGAGCCTCGGTGGCATGGTAGCTCTAAGAAAGCATCCAGAGGCGACTGGTGTCACCTCCAACATTCACGGCCGCTGTGTAAGGATAACAGCGGCAAAGGCAAACTGCAAACTACATCATGCTTCTAATTTTGTACCTACAACATCATCGTAAATGATTTCAAACAATGTTTTGAAATAACTTATAACCCTACCGAAGGTGTTCTCGCGTTGTCGTCGCGGTAGGGCTTGAGCTTTCCTCTCATGAATTTGAAGGCTATGTTGGCCGTAGCATTGCTACTGACAGGGTTTCCCATGCCAAACAGGCAGAAAACGAAGAGGAAAGTGACTAAGAGGAACACCAAAACCCATAAATGATAATGGAGAGTATTTTAAAAATTTTGAAACGCTTGTCGCTACCCGAGGATCGTTGGGGCGCCCCTGGAGCCACCGCTGGGGGCCACAGCATGCGGGACGGTGGTGATGGTGAGCTGCGAGATGGTCAGGCACATCTCACTAATCAAACAGCTGGCCAGCAAGAACGTCTGCGACATACGGTAAGCAGTGAAACACCAACTGCGTCTGCTGAGGATGCTTTGGCTAGCGTTAGCTATTTACAGCCAACCACTTTAACAGAAATACCGTGGGAGAGCATCAAGTGGGATACCACAATGAATAAGGAATTGATGCGTCTCTATTATGAAAGTGCGAAGTTTGAAACATCACGCAAAAAAGGACAAAATTTCAGAACGAAATTTGCCGCAAAGTATCCTCAAATAGAGAAAGTCGCATTGAGAGATCTTATCGCTAAGGTGAAGGACATCAGGACTAATCTACTCATTTCAGAAGATCGAGCAATGGAGATTAAACAGCAGGTTGGTTTGGAGTGGAAGAACAACGGCAATGAACAGCAGTTAGAGGAAGCCGCGTCACACGAAGTGTAAGGAGAGAACATCATCGTCTCTTCTTACTTAAGTACTCAGGGCTAGCCACAAGAATAAATGAGCAGAATCTGGCAGATCAAAAACGCTCGATATCTGTAAACAAATTGCTTTCGGCTGTTGAAATAGCTGCCATCGAAATGGAAGTGGAACAGCAGCTTCCTATTGATGAACTTCCATTGGAAGATGTGGAAAACGAAAACTTGATTGCAGCTGAAGACATAGGTGCTAGGGATAATGAACATCAAGTACCGGATGGACTAGAACCACATCCGGATATCCTAAACGGTGATATAAACAGCGAAGTCCCAGAAAATCTACAGCACCTTGAAAGGAATTTTGGTCATGCTCTACTAGAGTTCAGACATGTAGAACCAACACAAAGGCATTCACTGCCCAAGATGAACATCACAAATGATCTGCGTGCACTAATAGAACACCTAAACAGCAAGGTTTTACCTATGCATTTGAACGCAACACAAAATGCCTTAGAGGTGCAAACTCTTGTATACTGTGCAGCTGTGGCAACCGTTAGAACGTTGGGCCGCAGAACTAGGCCTATAAATGCAGTCTTCGCCCCAAGACAGGAGCGAGATCCGCCATGGAAGATCAGGTTGGATATGGATGTCAGCAAAGTAAGGTGCAAATTGGGTCGACTGATTCAATATAAAAAAGGAAATCGAACCAGAAAGCTGATACACCATGTTCTTAAAATCATCCACCCTCGGTACATCGAGACATTGACACCAGCAATATTGGATGAGATTATAGACTCCCAGCGGCAGAGACTTGATGTTCTTACTGCTAGACTGCGTCGGTACAAGAAAATTAGTGCAAGAAGGCAACAAAATCGAACCTTTCAGACAGACGAAAGAAGGTTCTATCGTGAACTAAGTGTACAGCAAAATAACCAGCAAGACACCGGAGTCCCTCAATTGGAAGAAATGACTAACTATTGGTCAGACGTTTGGGGAAAAACTAACAGAAGCAATTTGGACACTGCGTGGTTCCAACTAGAGAAAGCAAGAGCAAGCAATAACCCTGAAATGGAGCTGACGAACATCATAGCTTTAGATGTTTCAGCGGTTTTGAAAAAAGCATGTAACTGGAAAGCTCCAGGTCCGGACATGGTGCACAATTTCTGGTATAAGTACCTGACTAGTGTGCATCCTGCGTTGGCACGGTGTTTTCAGAAGATCATCGAACATCCAGATCTGATGCCAGGCTTTATGCTGCAGGGTACTACGTATATGTTGCCTAAAAAACCAGACGCTCATAATCCATCTGAATTTCGACCGATAGCCTGTCTTCCAACAATATATAAATGTCTTACAGCTATCATAGCAGATAAGGTTTATTCTCACTGTGACGAGAATGACATCCTTACAGAAGAACAAAAAGGATGTTGTAAAAACTCCCGAGGCAGTAAAGATCTGGTCACCATAGACGCTTTTGCCATGACGCAAGCTCGTAAACACCAAAGGAACTTGCACATGGCATACATTGACTACAAGCAAGCGTTTTCTTCCGTACCACATGACTATTTGCTTGAAGTCTTAAAAGTATACAAAATTTGTCCACGCATCATTGACTTCCTAAGTCGTGCGATGATGCTATGGGGTACAAGAATCAAGTATTTTGATCATGGACAACTGAAGATAACTAGATCAATACGCATTAAGACGGGTATATTCCAAGGAGACTCCTTCAGTGCATTATGGTTCTGTTTAGCGTTGAACCCACTGAGCAAAACTTTAAATAGCATGTCTCATGGGTTCCGAGTAAATGATAATGAGGATGGTCATCAAGTGACCCATCTTCTATACATGGATGACCTGAAGCTATACGCTAATTCGGACGAGAAATTGCAGCAAGTGATTGATGTTACAAAGCAGTTTTCCAATGATATCAACATGGAGTTTGGACTTGATAAATGCCGAACAGTGCATTTAATCAGAGGAGAATTAGGGACCGCAGAGATAGAGAACGATTTCGGGAATGACATCGAGGCAATGGCTGAGGGCGAGTCATATAAATACCTGGGTATTCTTGAATCTAAGTGTATTCAGCATACGATAGTTAAGAAAAGCCTAACGACTGCCTTCACTACAAGACTCAGAATGGTTCTGAAGAGTTCTCTTAACTCGGCAAACAAGATCAGGGCAATCAACACCTACGCCATCCCTGTTCTCACGTACTCCTTTGGGCTCATCAAATGGTCGAACACTGACCTCGAACGATTAAACAGAATCATCCGCGTAGAAATGACGAAACACCGAATGCACCACCGTAATTCGGCGAGTGAAAGGGTAGTTCTACCACGACATAGAGGGGGCAGAGGCATTGTAGATGTCAAAAAACTGTGTGAGTCACAAGTTACACAGTTGCGAGACTATTTTAACAGCAAGCGAGATGTTACGCTTTACAACACCATCTGTAAAGCGGATCTTGACTACACGCCCTTGAATTTGTCCTCAGAGGAGGCCCTGAATATCAGGGCAGAAACCATAGAGGAATTAGAAACTCAATGGAGACAGAAAGCCATCCACAGCGAACACCCCAAAACGCTAGATCAATATGAAGTGGATAGTGAGGCATCCAATATTTGACTGAGAAAGGGACTCCTGTATCCAGAAACGGAAGGATTCGTCATTGCGATTCAGGATAGAGTTGTCAGCACCAGGAATTATCGCAAACACGTGTTACATCAAGACGTGGTTGACCGGTGCCGATTATATGGAGATACCAACGAATCCATCGAGCACATTATTGATGGTTGTCGCGTAATGGCTCAAAGAGAATATACGCACAGACATAATGATGTGGCGGGCATTGTACATCAACAACTTGCCTTAAACCTAGGACTCTTAACAGAATGGATGCCTTTCTATAGATACATTCCAATGTCCGTTTTAGAAAATGAAAATTACATCTTATATTGGGATGTGACCATCCAGACGGATCATTACATCCGAGCCAATCGACCTGACATCGTGATGCGAGAGAAAAAAGGTGGAAGAGTCTACATCATCGACATTGCTTGTCCGCTCAACCGAAATTTGCAGGCAACCTATACAACCAAGATTCATAAGTATAACGAGCTAAGGCATGAAGTGAAGGCAATATGGGGGAATGTGAAACATGCATCTATTCATCCTATTGTGATTTCGGCTACAGGCAATGTTCACGCAAGATGCACTGAACATCTTGAACATTTAGGAGTCAGTAGGGTACTGGCGGCAGCTCAAAAGGCGGTTTTATTAAATAGATGTGGAAATTTTCTTCGGTCTAAGCAGCCATCAAATATAAAAAAACTCCAATTGTAATGTATAATTTAAGAAAAA
>CAKNXH010001661.1:42824-60945 GCA_932178445.1 Andricus quercusramuli | reverse complement strand
ACAATTTGATTATTCCTTCCTGAAGAAGACCAACAACCATGGTCGAAACGTCGAAGAGTAATAAAGTTTTTTCTTAAATTATACATTACAATTGGAGTTTTTTTATATTTGATGACTGCTTAGACCGAAGAAAATTTCCACATCTATATATTTACACAGCCGAAGAAAGTTTGAGATTCAATTCTCATTGGTATTGTTTGCATTACTGAAGGTTTTATTAAACACCTGTCGCATTGTAAGAAACTTCCTAGACCATCAGGAAGCAAGTGACTAAGAACCTATGGCGTGATACATGGTAGCTCTAAGAAAGCATCCAGAGGCGACTGGTGTCACCTTCAACACTCACGGCCGCTGTGTAAGGATAACAGCGGCAAAGCCAAACTGCAAACTACATCATGCTTCTATTTTTGTACCTACAACATCATCGTAAATGATTTCAAACAACGTATTGAAATAACTTATAACATCCTGATCTCATCGGTCACTTGACTTAGTCCGTGGCTATGACGAAAAACCGGGTTCACCCGAGAAAAAGTTTGAAAAAAAAAAATAATAAGAGCCTCGGTGGCTCAGTTGGTTAGACGCTTGGACTTCACCTCAGAGGTCCGGGGTTCGACCCCTGAGCCGGTACCTCTTGAAATTTTTCTATGTACCTTTACCGAGGTTCTGGTGGTTCGGAACCCACCTTAAGCTGTAGGTCCCCCCATCATGCACTTGACTGCAACCCAGTCCGTGAATGATGGGGTAAAACCAGGCTTTGCCCAATATGTCAGGGCACACGCTCTTATCAGGTCACTTGATTGCATTATAATCATGCGTCCGTGACTGATAATATATACTGGGACAACCCCGTGCATAATATTCAAACAAACAAAAAATCCAACTCTAACGTAAAAGTATTGTAAAAGTATTGTCCAAATCGGTGACCTCGCGCGCTCGGGTGGTGGTTATTCGAACCGGCTGCGGCTCTTCAATTTTCAGCTAAAATTATGAATCTCCAACAACAACAAAAATGAATTTTCAACAAAACAGTTCAAAAGATGACTTTTTAAGAAATTTTCAACAAAATAATTAAATTTTTAACCAAGTAGAGGGAAACAGTGAAAAGAGAGCAAAATTTGCTAACTTTGTTAAGATGTATCGTCGGGAAACGTACTGAACGTAATCTAAGTTCGTGACGTTACTTCCACTAACACCAACCGTAGTTGTTAGCACTACCCCTACCTCTAATTGGTAACGTAGTTTATGGACAACCCCTAAGTTGCAACGAATCTTTACACCGATTTTAGAATAATCCTTACCTACAAAACAAATTAACTTCAACGTTGTAATATTTACCCACCACATTGGGGGAGAAAATTAATTGTCTTACAGAATGTTTTGTTCAAATTATAAAAACCGATGCGATGTTAAAGGCATCCTGGAACCAAAACAATCTGCTTGACAGCGAATTTGAAAAATTTACATTCTGAAGCTGCACTACTAACAAGCTTTCAATATTTATTCATCGCGATTGTCACAAGTTTTATGCCAATGGTATCTCAATTTATAGATACAAAATTTTCATAAATTTAAGAAAACAGTAAATCTATATCATATGGTGTAAAGTGGTGTGAAGCTGTCTCAAATAAAAATACAATTCTTCATTGCATCCGAATTGAGAACAACATCTCTCTTTTCAAACGGCGTGCGTGGACCGAGTACATAATGGTGGACCTCGCAGTAGAACAGTGGTGTTAGGGTGCGAGGTCAACATTTCATACTAGGAACAAAATTGTGGCGCATGCGCGGTCGTACGTGGTTAGAAAGAGAAGGAGATATGCCGATGTTTTCAGGCAGGAGCAGCGAGGAATACAAAACGGTGGAAACTGACTAAAAATGTAAACAGTTTCAGACCTTGTTTTTTCTGTGTTTTTTAGTGCCAATTACATGCGCTTGGTTCGCCGACTTAAAAAGAGAGATCACGCTCAATCCGTTCGCAGCAGGACACGCTATTCATTTTCCGCGTCTCTACCATGAAAAATACAATGCATAGCAAGGAGGAGATGATCCTTGATATGCAATCTACTATTAATGAGTGAAGTAATCTACTAGTATCGATAGACAGCTCATATATTTTTTCCGTGGGTACGATTACCATGTCAATTTTATTGTATCATCTTTGGTTTTAAAGCAAAAAAATGCAACATTGCCCACTTGAAAATTATCCGCAATAAAAATTCACTTCTGCTTTTTCTGCGTAACTTGCGAGGTTTATAAAAATAATTTTTTAACAGGTTTGTGCCAATTTTTCTCAAGTTTTGTTGATACTAGTTCAGATACCATCTAACGTCAGAAAATTAATTCTTTTGGTGGCAATATTTGGTGCATACCTTTAAGACCTGAAATTGACAAGATCTTTGATAAAAATGGTGCCAATATATACACCATATGACAATTTCTGAAATGTTTAAAACTATGCACATAATTTAGGAATAAACTATATGCATGTCGTTTGTTCATCTGATGTGTTTCAGCCAGCTAACGGATTGGAATAATTGTCTGGCTAACAATCGTGGTTCTGTGACGATTGGAATATACCGCGTCCGACAAGTTAGTGTGACCATGCAAAAACACAAACGGTGCAACGAACGGTGCTGTTAGTTAGTGTAGTTAGAACGTATGTCACAATCGTGATTCGGTTTTTACAGAAAAAGAACATGAATTATTCAGTTGTTTTTTTGTATTACAATTAATTGCATTACACCCTTTTTTTGAAAGGTCCAAATAATATTTGGTATGCTGAGAATTTTTTTTTTTTTGAAGTTTAAAGAAAGTTTAAAGAAATATATGTAGATTCCTGTTCTTATATTTCTATATTACACAAAGAAAAATATTTTATGGGTTCACTTCATACAAAATCTGAAGGTATGAATTTCAATTGCAATAGAATTAAGAATCTAAAAGTCTTCTGTTTCTTTATATTGTTACAAGTTTTCGCAAAATTGCAGCAAAAACGATACCTTCATGTTCACTGTGTTTGGCTCAATTTGAGGTTATCTACATTATTATTTTATCAAAACTATTCACCACTAATATAAGTTGCAAATATTATTTGTTTTAGTGAATTATTTTCTAATTACTGTCGAGGCGGTGTAATTTAGAGAATTTACTTATAGAAATCTTTACTAGAAACCTCTTTAAAATATTTTTAAATATATTTAAAAATTATAAAGAGTTCTTGCACTCATTTCTTGAATTACCATGGAACTGAAATGTAACAGTGTCCCATAACGTCGACGTACCACCGTTATGGCACAGAATTCTGGTAGATCGAATGTTGCAGCACGTCCGTAACACTGTTGTTTTGTAACAGTTACATAACAACTGTTGCATAAAAGTACCTACATACAGTCCCAGAGCAATTACGCAACTGATTCACAACAATGTTATGTATAACAATGTTAGCTTCTTCTTACGTAACAGTTCTGTCACCTGCATGTAACAAGTATTATAGAACAGTGCCACCTTGTTATATAGAACTGTTACAAAACGTGTTAATTTGGAGTCTTTTTAAGATTTAATATTATTACACATGATACGGATATACTGGAGAGAATTGTTTCTTGAACGATCTAGATTTTATCTACGGTTTTGGACCCAATATTTTAAGCAATATCCAATAAAATGGAATTAATGCAAACTTTTGCAAGAAAATCGCATATCTATCTACCTGTCTAAAACTTAAAGTTAATGCAGTCACAAAGATGCAGAATAGTGTAAGAAATGAAAAATAATAATGACAAGACCAATGCAGCTTTCGTGAAAGCGAAATTTTTTGTGGAGATCACACAGGAGAAAATGATGGCGGTGTGCCTCGGAAGTATGCGGCAGGTGATTTTATGATTATTGGTGGATAGTCTGAGGCCAGCAAGAAGGAGCACAACGACTGCGTAGCTTATAGTCGATCCTATCACTGCTATAGTGTTTGTATCAGAATCTTCGACATTTTGATTAATGCTGCATATTTTATGAACATTTTTCCTACTTTCCTAAATTCTAAACATCCTTCCAGCATTGCAAAAAAATCAATGCAATTCATGTCATTTTTATCATGAATCATTCAATAGTATTCAAACATTTTTATTATGTATGTATTATATTATTTTATTATTATTTATACCCTTTCCCTTTTGTAGGTTTTGAGAATCTTCCAGAAACGTTTCCAACAAATTACAACTTCTGAGTCGCTCAAAATTGCCTAGTGACCTCCAAGTAATTTTCCCCTCCCTGAAAGGTCATTAGCCTATTATGAGAGAATCTGAAGGTAAAAGTGGATTCCGAATTGCCAGGCCCTCGATCGAAGTATATAAAAATTTCTATTTGAATCCGGCTCAGGGATCGAACCCCGGAAGCTTGGAGGCCCGACGAACTGCCACCTGAGCCACCGAGACTCAGGTGGTAGTCAAATTAAAAATTATAATTGCATTCAAAATTCAAAAAAATTTTAATTGGAATAGCCATAATGTTGAAAATTATAGTTTTAAATAGGCCAAATTTTAATAAATTCGAATGTTAAGTCTTAAAAAGATTCAAAAAGAAATATTCATCCCAATTTTTGTATGACTATATTTTTTAATAATTGTGCAAAATGCATTAGTGCTAATCATTCTGCATTTCTGCACTAGCCGGTCAACTTCAAACGTTTTTTTAAATTTTTATTTCTTCGCCTTTGCGGAATTATTGATTCGCAGTGGATGTCACCGTTCAAATAAATTTACCGCAAAAGAGTGACCGTTATTCCAGTATATAGTGTATTTCTCTCGTATATGTTGAATTCATTTATATGGATTCGCGTGCGTAAAGTGCATTAACAGCGTTAAACGAGAGAATGCTATATATCATTTACTTTTACTTTTATTTATTATTTATTATTGTATTATCATTTTTTATATTTTTTCATTCATTATTTATTATTTATATTATTTTATTTCTATTTACTTTTACTATTACCCACCTGGCGGTTGTTATCAGTGGGACCCTGCGGTGGTTGTTTAATCTTTTTTTTATGATATACATGCATCAGGACAGTCATAAATTTTAAAAAAGACATAGTAAAAAACATTTTTTGCACATTACATGTTTCAGATCTAGAGAGGATTTTTTATTTATTATGTAAGTAAAAATAAAAAAATTGTTTATATGTTTTTCAATTGAAGAAAATGTTCTGAAATAATTTATAGCATAAGTAAATTTAGGCCTAGAATATTCCAGACTTGATATTAAGTCAAAATGTGAAACAAAAAGTGAAAAGTTACATTCTTAATTCTCCTCGCTCTCATTCCTTTCTAAAATTGAAAAGTAAGGCTAAAATTCCAAAGTGTTGACATTAATTTGCAGTCTTGACTTAAATATCAAAACATTCCACAGGGATGGTTCATAATTATAAGGTCAAGATTGCCACGAGAAGCCTTCACTCTATCATTCAAATGACAGAAGAACACATAAAGGATATGCTTTCTCATCAAACCCTCAATCAACTCTGCTTTCTATACGTCTTTCGAGTTCGATGTTTCTCCTTGAGCAATTATCCGCAGCTTTTTGAAGTGTGCACTGATTAAATATTTTTTATTATTGTAAAATATAGCACGAAGGACCTATGCAAAATTGAAAAAAAATATACAAGCAAAACACTTTTTAAATTCATTTTCATTTATAATTTAAACTCTATATCCTCACCAAAAAATGCATGATTGTTATTTTTTTAGTTTTAGATTAATTAATTAAAAATGGGTAAAGTTGCTCTTGACCTTAAATTTCTGTCTACCGATACGTAATCATAGACCTTGTACGACTCTGCACTTTTGAGTATTCTGAAGTCTAACAAGCATAAACAGTAAACTGAGCTGCAAGCCTGGTCGAAACGTATTTTCATAGTAAAATACAATAAAGTAAAAGAATGTAAAAATTGTGATTTTTGGTACAAATGTGTAATTACTTGTACTTTTCCACAGTAAGTAAGAATTTAAAAAAAATTATTCACATTGTTGCACTTTGCTGTAAATTATTGTAAATTATTTGGAAAATACATTCTCACCAGGGTAGCTTTTAGAAAGAAGGACAAAACTCTATAATAAGTAAACTACAACTGAATGCAGCTAGACATTTTTGAATTCCATTTCCTTGTAGGAAAGCACCATGAATTAAAAACTTCAAAAAACGACAAAATATCCACTTCAAGAATTTTATGTTCTAATGACTAAACTAGAAAGGCCTTTTTAAAAAGTAATATTCAATTTCTTATTGCCGCAATTATATTTTTTTACCATTTTTGAATAAGGAGCAATTCCATGAAATATGGATATTGTATCGTTTTGTAGCTCATTTCCTCAGAGAACTATACACATTGTTGTGTAACCAATTGCAAGTTTTTGATTATTATTCATTCATAAAGGGTCCTTATGGTCGGTATGGAGTTGAATATAGAGACATAGAGCAGTATGAATTCTCGAAATTTTAGGCCCAAAATGAACCCTCTAAGTTGAAAAGCATGTTATATTTTTTCTTCGAAAATGAACTATACGTACTTTCGGTTACTGTCTGGATATGAGTATAGTCCCAATTGATTCACTATAGGTTCCAATATCATCCCACACGCAAACCCAAAAATAATAATTTTGACCTCAACTTTGAAAAACGCGAATATCTCCTAAACTAGAACCGACCACACGGGCCCTTTTCATGCGGACGCCCACATATAACGAGAATGATACAAATACATTTTTCAGGTTGAAAATCATTTTACAACATTTAAAATTTAACAAACGCAACAAGATTTTTAAATATTCTCCAGAACTTAAAATAAATAATATTGTTCTTTACACGAAACTTCCGAGTAAATGAAAGTCAAGGTATGTAGCATAAACATAGATATATATTTTTTGCAGGGGAGTGTCGTACAGGTTGAGACACTGTATATGTTGGGACAGTGCGTTTTCTCCATTTATTTGCACTGGTGCCACCTGTTATTACTGCCACATATTAGTATCAGTAGAAGCTCACTTTTTATGTTAACTTGAGGAGATGGTTCATGCTTGTTGAAGCCGCACCAAACAGCGTGATTACAAGGAGCAAAAAAATTATCGTGTTGACATTATACAAGCCCCATTAACGGAATATTTTTCATCGAATTTGCAAGGCAAATGAGTTTCATGTATTATGAATTGAAAGAATTGTTATGTCTAAAGAATATTTTGCATATGTAGTGCAGATCATTTTTTTCCCCAACAATGCAAAAATGCCGCTTAACGTATAGGTTCGAACACGTGTACCGTCATGTACGGCATAGGTTGGGCATGTTCTTTGACACCTATACGCTTTTTTTATTTACTGAAACTCGTATTTGGAGTAACTTCTGAATGCACGCTGACCCGCTCAAACTCTGCTGCATGTAATCCATACGACAGATCTGTGCACTTAAAAGGTGCCAATATGCGCTCTAGTTTTTTCACCTGGAAAAACTCTCAATTGGATTAAGTTGGCAAAATGGATAAAGTTAAGATTTTTCATTGCTGCTTTATATGTAAAACCCAATTGAACAAATAAATATTTAACAAGAGGTTCACTGTGACATTTTAAAATCATGTTTACACTTATTTTTCATGTTTTAAGACGTGTCCCAACCTACACTACAAACATATTTTTGTGGCAGATTGAAAGACATTCAGAAAATCGGCTGCAACATTTTTTTTGTATCGTAATTATATATGTTTTGTTCAAAAAGCAAGTTATTTAATAGTCCTCCAGAACGGTATAATAAAAGTCCAAAAATATTATCCTTTATATATTTCGTAGGCATTTAAAGGATTCAGGACTTCAGCCGAGCCAGCACGGCTATTTACCATTTTATTTTTATTGTGATGTTTATCTAATTAATAAAATATATATGAAGTATTGAAGATCTAGTATTATTATTATTATTATTATTTATTATAGCATTAAGCCATTTCCCTTTCGGGGTAGGAATGACTAGCTCGGTTGGAAAATAGTAAATAGGTATATAGGTATAAAGTAGGTCGGTATATAGGTATAATGTAGATAGGTATATAGGTGTCAGGTATAGTTGTTTTGGATTGATCTGGAATTCTCGTGTTATTTATCTAAATGACACGTTCATTTCGCAATACTGCTCCGACCCAGGTTGCTGATCAATCTCTCTAGCGATCACCCCAAGTGAGGATCCTCACAAAATTGTTATGTATGGTTCCCCACGTGGGCCCATTAGTATCCTAGGTCTTTGTTTCAGGCATCATTCACTCCACTGTTACTCTGTTTACAAACTATTTGTCGCCACACTTTTCTGTCCTGACATACTACTCTAGCTTCTTTCAAGTCCATCAATTTTTTCATGCAAGCTCTCTTGTTTCTATGCTTTCTTATGTCTCTTCGGATTAATGTATCATTTACAGATTCTATCCATTCTTTCGGCGGTTTACCTCTAGGCATTCTGCCATTTACTTTACCTTTATACACTTGTTTGGTTAGTCGTTCATCTTTCATTCTTTCAAGATGTCCGAACCATCTTAACTGATTTCTTTCCCATATGTCAACTAGTGTCTCTCCTGTACCACATTCTTTGAGGATTGTCTCGTTTCGTACTTTGTCCATCAATGTTTTCCCGCATATTATGCTCAGAGGTTTCATGCCGATCGCGTTAATTTTACTCCTGTCCTTTTCTTGACAGGTCCATGTCTCGCTACCGTATATTACAGTCGGTATGGCCATTTTAGCTTTTTTTGCTATGTTTTTATTTGTGAGGATCGACCCTGTTCTACCGATAACCTGCTTACCCTTATTTATGCGCCTATCTAAATCCCCATCAATTTTTCCGTCGTTAGTGAATAGACTACCTAGATATACGCAACTTGTTCTAATCTCTCATCATTGAGGACAATGTTGCACATTGTTTTCTTACTTTTTCCCTCAAACACCTTTCGTTTTATTTACGTTAATTTTGATGCCCATGTTCCTCATGCTTGTATTAAGCTTATTCAACATTCTTTGCAAGTCCTCGATTGATTCTGCCATAACAATCTTGTCATCTGCGAAAGCTAATCCACGTACCTGTACTGTTTCGAGATCTATGCCTTCTTTGTCGAAGAGGGCAGTTCTTAGACATTTATCCATGAATATGATAAATAGCCACGAGGACATAACGGATCCTTGTTTCACGCCTTGCATAATATCGAACCAGTCACTCAGTTTCCCATTTACCCTTACACTCGCTTTACTACTTGTATATATTGTTTTTATTGCTTGTAGGAGCCCTCCATTTACTCCGTACTCTTTAAGGACTTCCCAAAGTTTACTTCTATTTAACGTTGTCAAATGCTTTTTCTAGGTCAATAAATGCACAGAAAACTTTCTTTCCTACTCTCAAGCTTTTTTCTGTGATCTGTCTTAGGCTAAATACCTGATCCGTACATGATCTTCCTGGCATAAATCCAGGTGTGGATTTATGCCGTGCGGTGTTTGATCATCCCAGACCGATTATTTTTCTCCGAGATATAATACACTAACTATTCAGTTTCTCTTCACCTTGCATTGTTCCACAATGCATTGTGGAACTGAAATGGTTAATGTGTGATATCTCGGAGAGAAAAAATCTATTCAAGATGATCAAAAATGGAAATGGAAGATAAAAAGGAGTACTGGAGGATGGCTTTAGCAGTTTTTAGACAAAAAAAAATTGCTGATCGTGTTATATTGACTCAAATATGGCTAAAAATAGCCATTTTTGCACTTTCCAGTTAGGATATCTCAAAAACCTGAGGTACAGGAAAAATTTGGATAACGGATTCGGTTTTAGGATACCAAAATCCTTCGGGGTCACACAGTCCGGTCTTTGAATTTAAATTTCGTCGGCCTGTGTTATTGTTCAAACTAAACAAAATTCACTTACACCCCATCATACTAATTTTGGATTTTTATTTTAAAAAAATCATATTCTCAGCAGAGCTTTCACTTTATGGATTTAAAAAAAAGAAAGTTAATTTGTTATATATTAGTCAAAATTCATTAAATACGTCGCTTGTTGTAATAAGAAATAAGTGATCATTTGTTCCTTTAGAATATTCTGAATAAAAAAATATAAAGAATAGTGTTCAGGCCCGGACTGGCCATATGGGAATTTGGGAGATTTCCCTGTGGGTCTCGAGCCTTGAGGGCCGCCGAGGGCATACTCAGGGCCGCATTTAGTACGGGGGCCACCAGGACCATGGCCCCAGAGCCCTCACCGATCGGCTCCTACTTTGATGACCTTTTTTTTTTAGAAGCCACTCCGAAAAAAGGGCCGCGTAGGTACAAAATGCCAGGGCCGCATTGATGTCCCAGTCCGTCCCTGATAGCGTTTATTCATTTTGAATATTAATGAATACATTCCATGCAGAAAAATAATTTTTGAATGAATCTGAAATCGATTTGATGAAAAAAATATATGTAACTTGGCGAAAAATAATAAAATTGAATAATTTTATGATTTAATTTACAATGATCATCGCACGCCTAGCTTAAACTTTGAACGGCTCTAATTGCGCTAATAATAGAGCTAGAGCAAAGCTTTTTTTTGGTTTTGTAGATCATTTAACCTGCTTTCATTTGTTATCAATGGATTTTCATGTAGAATCCACAAAGAAAAAAGTATTTCACATGAGAGTTCGACGGCTAATACCACCTAAAGATGTTAAAACTAAGAACTTAAATGAGACACTCAATTACGAAATTATATGCAATATTACCAATAAAGTATTATCAAAAATAAAACAAGAAACGCATCACCTGTCAAAACTAGGGAGGTTAGGTCATCCGACTGGAACCAAATACTTGCCAGACCACGGGGTTCCAATTTATAATAAGTTTAATATTCCTTTTAAAATTTGGTTCGTATTATTTGTTTCATTTCATATGTCAACTCGAGTGGCACGGGTGGATCTACCACCCCACACAACAATAACAACAACTGCCAGTTCATAAGAGGGTGCCTACACTGGAGATCTGCTGTCGACAGGGACTAAGAAGAGTAAGAAGAGGAGATTTTCCTGGCCCATGCGTAGTGGACGGGATTCCCACGCGTACAAGAGCGCTCGAAAAAACTAGGAGCAAGCTGGCGCAGAGAATCTGCGCGGGGAGTTGAGCCAGCCACCCCTGGACCATCGACTAACGAGAGACCTCGAGGTTCTGCGTGGCACAGAACGCACCCCGACTATGCGCCACCACGCTGTGGGTTACTGAACCTGGCAGTCGTCCTTTTCCTTCACTAGTCCTCTCACTCTGTAGTTCTACGCTCGTACTCGTGTGGTGCTCCGACTCCTATGAGAGGGAGAACGGAGACGCCCCTCTAAAAATTTTCATTCGTGATTCTGGACTCGAAGCGAATAACACTCTGTCCGCTCATAAAGCAAGCTTCAAAAGAAATTTCCAGGATGGTGGGAGGGCTTACGGGGCTCATTGACCACAGATCTGGAATAGGTGAACCTGAGGGGCTATATCGCGAGGTGTGGCTACTCTGGGAAACTGACGGACTCTGGTCGGTGAGACTCAAATTAAGGAGCGGTCCTTCCAGGGGGTAATGGCGAAGCCCACTGGAATATCGAGAGCGTGAGTTCTCATGCTCCCAAACTAAGATGTGATCACCGTGTCGAGAGCTGAATGGTACCAGGGTCAACAAATCCTTTGACATCCGGGCCTGCCCCTCTCAGCAGAGGTGGACAGGTAGGGGTCTCGAAGGAGGTGCCTTAACGGAGACTTTGGGACACCAGGTCGATTCCCATAGTATGTAGACCCGCCCCCTGCAACCGGGGCTCTGTGGGGGGGGGGGGGGTGTTTCTTATTTCCCTGGCTTTTCTTGGGACAGAAATGTTACCCGATAATTCAAAAAAACAAACACAAACGATGAGGGATCCGCTTCGGGTCTCTCTCCCAAACCACCGCCAAAAGTGGGAGGCTCCGTAGGGGGCAATCCACCAGAGGCGGTGCGAAATAGTGAATATGGTGGAGCCCTGCCGGGTGACCTCTTAATGGCTGAGACGGGAATCTCCATTAAGCAGATTAATTTGCACCACAGCAAATGCGCCTCGGCGGTTCTAGCCAGACGCATGTCTGTGGTGTAGACAGGGATCGCCCTAATCCAAGAACCCTGGTTATACAGGGAAAGGATTTGTGGCCTGTCAGAATGTGGCTCCATATATAAGGGTCCACGCAAAAAAACGCCAAGGGCATGCATAGCCGTCAAAGGTATGGATGCGATCTTGGTGCCTAAATTCTGCTCCAGAGATCTCACCGTTATTAAGGTGAGACCCAGGGGCAGTAGCGGATAAGGGCTAGAGGTATTTATTGCCTCGGCTTACTTTCTTGGCGATGCCGAGGGACCCCCGCCTCCCAGGAGGTCAATGACATAGCAGGCACAGAGCTGGAGATTCTGAATCGGTTTGATACTCCCATATTCCATACTAAAAACAGGAGTCTCTTTCGGATCACAAACACATCGCGTTCCGATTAACCCTAGGAAAACCGGTGGTTTCTAATATCAGAAACCCCAGAAATACACTTTGGGACTCATATAAAGAGGAACTCGAAGGGAGGCTTGCGAAATTCCGCACAAGCTATGGTACCACTGATGAGTTGGAGCGCGCCGCGGATTTTCTGCGAAGGGCTCTGACAACATCATATGAGAACAATTGCCCTACAAGCACAATCAAGTCTAGGAAAAGAGCAGAATGGTGGAACACCCACCTGGAGAGACTCCGTAGAAAGACAAGAATGTTGTGCACTAGGGCAAATAGAACTAAATTTCCTTCGGACTGGGACATCTATAAGACGGCCCAGTGCGAATACAATAAAAATATAAGGAAGTATAAGCAGGAAGATTGCAGGGGCTTCTTCGAGGAATCGAAAAACATTCCGGAAACAGCGAAGCTCCACAAGAGCCTAGCGAAAAATCCGGAAGCTCGCCTCGGACTCATAACGCATAATGGTGAGTTTGCCGAAGATGAAGAAGCAACGCTGAATCACCTGATGGAACTTCACTTCCCGGGTTTTCAGCGAATCCGAACCGACCAAGAGGGGGAAGACCGGGGCCAGGGGGTGGAGAGGGCCGACTGGAGTTTCGCCGCTAAGGTCGCTGATTCCAAAAAGGTGGAATGGGCCGTAGGGTCCTTTTGCCCTTTCAAATCACCAGGGGCGGATGGCATTTATCCAGCGCTTTTACAAAAAGCCGTGGATTTGGTCGTCCCTCCTGTGACAAAATTATTTAGGGCAAGTATAGCCCTTAAACACGTGCCATCAGCATGGAAGGATGGCAGAGTGGCCTTCATACCCAAACCTGGGAGGGAGGGTTACACTGCTGCCAAAGATTTCCGACCAATCAGCCTGACGTTCTTCATTCTGAAGACGCTAGAGAGGCTGGTCAAGAGATACATTAGGGATGAGATGCTTTTGGCCTCCCCGCTGCATAGAGGGCAGCATGCTTTCCAGGCAGGCTGCTCGGTAGAAATTGTGCTTCATGCTGTTGTAGCAAAATTGGAGCAGCAGATGGAACAAAAGGGGTATGCTGAGGGGGCTTCCTTGAATATAGAGGGTGCCTTCAGCAATACTCCTCCAGAAGTCATCTGTCGAGAGGCTCGGAGATATGGCGTGCCAGTTTAGCTAGTATGCTGGACAGGAAGCATGCTACGCCGAAGAAGACTCGAAACCAGATGGGATGAAGACCTAGTAAGGGGGTTAGCTCCGCGGAGTTGCCCACAGGGGGGTATCCTGTCGCCCCTCCTGTGGTGCATTGTAGTAGACGGCCTCCTTTGACGGCTAAATAAAGAAGAGTACTATATCCATGGATATGCGGACGACTTTGTAATCCTTGTTAGGGGGGCTCATCTGGAATCGCTGATGGGTCTTACAAGGTCGGCGCTGCGAATCGTAGAACTCTAGTGCGATAGCACAGGACTCTTGGTAAATCCGGAAAAGACCAACCTGGTCATTTTCACGAGAAATTATAAAGTGCCAAAAGTTGACGCTGCTGTATTCTGTGATAGGAAGCTGACGTTTTGAGATTCTGTTGAATATCTAGGAGTAATCCTAGATAGCAAGCTGAGCTGGGCAAAGCACCTGGAGACCCAATGCAGGAAATTTGTCATGACATTTTGGATGTGCAGGAGAGCCTTTGGATTGATGTGGGGGCTAGGGCCTAAAATGCTTGCATGGCTCTACTCTGCTGTCTTAAAACCCAGACTCCTACACGCGGCCGTAATCTGGTGACCACGAGCGGAATTTAAAACAATGCAGGACAGGCTGCGGAGATTACAAACGCTAGCATTTAGGGGTTTGACTGGAGCAATGAGGACTGCGCCCACAGCGGCGATAGGATTCATTCTCTGTGAAGAACCCCTACATGTCGCGATAACCGACGGAGCGGCTCACGCGATGGGCCGCCTGGCAAGAGCAAATAGATGGACTCCGGGGACTAAACACACTAGACTTCCGAGTGATATCAGCACACTGCCGATTCTACAGATGAGGCAAGATAAAATAACAAAACGCTTCAACTTCATGGTAACCCGCTTCTCCAGGGGGAAATCTGGTGTACGGATGGCTCAAGGGGAGAGGGAGGGACAGAAGTAGGAATTTATGAAAGCAAGAGAGGGAAAAGGATAGGGATCACAGTTGGGCGACACGCTACTGTCTTTCAAGCGGAGGTCCTGGCCGACCTTCACTTTGCTGAAACAATAATAGAGGAAAACGTTGCTGAAAGCAAGATCATGATCTATTCGGACAGCCAAGCGACACTAAGTGCAATTGGGAAACTAGACAGAACATCAGAACTGGTTTGAGAATGCAAAAAGGCATTAAACCAACTTGCAGAAAGAAACAAAGTGGCTCTCACATGCGTCCCTGGTCACACAGGGATCAAGGGCAAGGAAAAGGTGGATCAGTTGGCAAAGTGCGGCGCAGAGAGCGAATTCGTAGGACCGGAACCGGTACTGGGAATAGCATCTTGCAGTGTGGGGATGGCCATTAAAACCTGGATCCGAACAAAACACAGGGAATACTGGGAACAAACCAAGGGTTGCCGTCAGGCGAAATCCATCCTGGGGTATACCTATAGGATGGGCAGAGTCAGGGAAATCCTGAGTTTACCCAAGAAAGACATAAGGACAGTGGTACGGGCCCTGACAGGGCACAATCACTTGAACTATCAAATGCAGAAAATTGGGTATAGTCCCACGAAGGAGTGCAGGAGGTGCGGCAGGGATGACTTACATCCCTGCATGTATTATACCATTGCCCGGCATTAGCTAGGCTCAGGCAACAGACCCTCGGGGTCCATTTTATGGAAACAGAGGAAATCGAAACGTGATCAGTGGTCGACATACTGGTCTTCGTCAAGAGGCCTGGGGTCGACTGCTGAGAGTGAATAAGTAAGGGTGTGGCACAATAGGCTTTATAGCTTGAGCGCCAGGGGAGTTCTTCATGGGTTTCCCGCCCGTATTGAAACTAACTATTATCAAAAATAAAACAAGAAATGCATCACCTGTCAAAACTAGGGAGGTGAGGTCATCCAACCGGAACCAAATACTTGCCAGACCGCGGGGTTCCAATTTATAATAAGTTTAATATTCCTTCTAAAATTTGGTTCGTATTATTTATTTCATTTCATATGTCAATTCGAGTGGCACGGGTGGATCTACCACCCCACACAACAATAACAACAACTGTCAGTTCATACGTGGGTGCCTACACTGGAGATTTGCTGTCGACAGGGACTAAGAACCCTGGTGGACCGAACCAACGGAACGGATACGCTACAGCATATCCTTATAGTATCCACATCGTATCCTCTCCGTATCATGCAAGAAAAACTCATTAAAAAAGAAAGAACATTTCACTTGTTGAAATTCGGATTCTGCGTGAAATTTTGCGTTAAAATGTCACCGAGTAATCGCAATGTTATAACTGTGGGTTACCGAACCTGGCAGGTGTTCTTTTCCTTCAGTAGTCCTCTCACTCTGTAGTTAGTTCTACGCTCGTACTCGTGTGGCGCTCCAAATCCTATGAGAGAGGACGCCACTCTAAAAATTTTCATTCGTGATTCTGGACTCGAAGCGAATAACACTTGTTTTCAGTGGGGCAAGGGCCCACTCGCTATAACCTGGGAATTTAAGTGTGATGTTATCAACAGAATCTCGTAATTAATTATACCAGTGATTAAAATGTAAATGCAGAGTTTCAATCTTTTCACCTCTCACTGCGTCATCCCCTTTCTTCACCCCTCTGCTGGAATTATCGGGCAAACTGTACTTTATACGTAAAGATTAATACTTGTTTTGGTAGTTTTGATTGCGGAAAACTACCTGTCGCCCTTCAGGCATTTCTTGGACTCAGTCTGAGTCCAAGTTTTAGTTAGATCAATCAGAATTTAATCAATCAGTAAAAATAAGGTATTATAATACACACACACACACACACACACACACACATATATATATATATATATATATATATATAATTTAAAAAAGGGTAAATAACAACCGCAGGGTTCCACTGAGAGCAACCGCCATCTAAAAAATGTCAACAGCCCCCAGTAGAACCGCGGTAAATCACACTTATGGCCACGTCTCACAACTGTGAGATGGTCCCATAGAAAACTACTGCGCATCGAATTAAGGTAAATGAATCTTCCAAACTGTCCTAAAAACTTGCCGTGCAACATTCCCTCACAACCGGACATTTTCTTGATTTACCGAACCTTGCCCTAACCTTTCAATGCAATATTCCCACCTTACAATGCAAGGTTCAGGAAATCTGCACGGAAATTTGTAGGCTGTCTAGGTCCCTAGGATGTCCAAAGACATTTTTCAAAAGACGTCTCGCAGGGATGTTCCGAAAACGTCTCTAGGACATCCTTAATTTTTTTCCTGCTGGGCTTGTTGTATAAAATTTGATTGGTAAGTATGGAATTTAAAAAAACTATTTGCTTTATTTGAAGTTACTTTGTTGTTTTCATGTTTCGAAGCAGTAACAAATAATTCAAAAAGGATATAAATAAAAAGTCTTTTTGGTAGATTAGGAAGTTTTTCCTTCAAGCAAAGTTTGTCGTTTATAAAAATTTCTTCGTTAGAGAAATAAAAAATATTATTCTGAAATATAATCTCTAATGTAAAGCCAATTAATTATTTACATCACAACAAATCATACTTCTAGTACTTAAATATATACGAGGGTCGTTCAATAAGTCCTTAGAAAAACATAGAAATGGTGCTCGTAGTATCGAAAATGGTTTGGTTTTAGGAAGCTTCATTCCCCGCTAGACAGCTGTTAAAGTCTTAGTTATATCCACGAAGGAATAGTAAGGAGTAGTATCCCTGTAAGTGGGTAGTGGGACGAGCGACGTCCAAGAATTCGTTAATGCTTGCCACGAATGAAAACTCGTATACGGCCCCGTGCAAGTGGCGGTTGCCATGCCAACGATGTCAACACGTGTTTGAAGTTTCAAACTTGTGTTTTGAACATTTCTGTGCTGCCGGTTTAGTAAAATAAAAGCCTGTAATACAATATTCACAGAAATAATACGTTTTCGAGATGAATCAGCAGCTATATAACTAGATGTTCAAAACTGTATATCACCGAATCCATTTCAAATCAGGCAGGTTCTACACTTGAAGTTGCAGAATCTCTCGGGGACAAAATATGTTGTTTTTTAGAGGAAATTAGGCGATACGTATTTATGCGATTTGCGAAAAAAAAATTTTTTACAGAGTTATGCATATTTGAATTTTTGGCTTTGTTTTTCAAAAAAAAACCAATTTTTTCTTAAAACTCGTATAACTTGTGAGCTAATTGAGATATTTGCGATTTCTTTTTAGATTCTGGTAGAGTTTACCGTCTTCTTTTGAAATCCGCGAGGAAATTAAAAAAATCTTTAAAATTAACCAAATAGCAGCAGTTTTTCTGAAAATGTTAAAAGTCGATTTTCTCAAAAAACCCACACTTATATTTTTTGTCAATTTTTTGTTAAATTTGCACTATCATAAGGAAAATACCCTGTGAGTTTAATGCGGGCTAAATAACTTTTGTGGGCAGGAGAATTTTTTTT
>CAKNXH010001661.1:15332-42814 GCA_932178445.1 Andricus quercusramuli | reverse complement strand
AAAAAAAATTCTCCTGCCCACAAAAGTTATTTAGCCCGCATTAAACTCACAGGGTATTTTCCTTATGATAGTGCAAATTCAACAAAAAATTGACAAAAAATATAAGTGTGGGTTTTTTGAGAAAATCGACTTTTAACATTTTCAGAAAAACTGCTGCTATTTGGTTAATTTTAAAGATTTTTTTAATTTCCTCGCGGATTTCAAAAGAAGACGGTAAACTCTACCAGAATCTGAAAAGAAATCGCAAATATCTCAATTAGCTCACAAGTTATACGAGTTTTAAGAAAAAATTGGGTTTTTTTTGAAAAACAAAGCCAAAAATTCAAATATGCATAACTCTGTAAAAAAAAAATTTTTCGCAAATCGCAAAAATACGTATCGCCTAAATTCCTTTAAAAAACAACATATTTTGTCCCCGAGAGATTCTGCAACTTCAAGTGTAGAACCTGCCTGATTTGAAATGGATTCGGTCATATTATTTTTTACATTTTCATTATTATAAAATAATAATCACATACAATTATTTAATGCTCATAAAATATAAAAATTTTGCACATAATAATCTACAATATTTTGTTCACTGAAATTAACTTTATCCCTTACTTCCGGAATCCATCAATGATTATCATAATGTTATTGTAGTACTTACACTTTCTAGATCCTTTTCGTATTTTTGATAATATTTTCCTTCTCGTTTTTAATTCAGGAACGTGATATGCACCCAAAATAATAAAAACACAAACTAACATAGCCTACATATACATTCAAATCTCAAAATATAACATAGGGGAATAGGTATAACACGTGGCTGCGAAAACAGCTCTGCGCATGTGCACGGGGCAGCATACGAGTTTTCATTCGTAGCAAGCATTAACGAATTCTTGGACGTCACTTGTCCCACCTCTGCTCACCAAACACATAGGGTGATACCACTCCTTACTATTCCTTCGTGGTTATATCCATCACTGCTCCTGTGTTTGCAATTGTTTACAATTGAGGTAATGAGTGATCGGGCGGCAAGGTGATGGCCACAGTTTTTTGTGGTGCACGCGGAATCATCTACTCTGATCATTCGGAAACAGAACAAACGATAACTGGAGAGTATTATGCGTCGTTATTGCACGGGTTGAGCGAAGAAATCAAGAAAAAAACGTCGATATTTGAAAAGATTCTCGTCCCTCAAGAGAATGCACGGGTGCACCAGCGCAGTTTCGATGGCCAAAATTACGGAATTAAAATTCGAATTATTAGAACATTCACGGTATCCGCCGGATTAGACCTCCAGTGACTTTTATTTCCAAAGTGGAAAAAATTGCTCGGCGAACAACGGTTCACGTCGAACGAGGAGGTCATCGCCCAAACAGACCCCTATTTTGAGGACCTTCTGAAATCCTAATTTTTGGACGTCTTAAAAAAGTTAGAGAAGAGTTTGGAAGAGTGTATAGAATTTAAAGGAGATTAAATTTTTAAAAAATACACCAAATAATTTGTTTTTCTATCTTTTTCTAAGAACTTATTGAACGACCCTCGTATTTTACGTATGAACAATCTTTTTATATTTATAAATATTGATTATTTTGAAAGATCATTTACATGAAATTAAGTGAAATTTAATTTTTACGAGAATTTGGGGAAAGCAAAGTTTAGAAACAATTGCTGTCAGGGAGTTGTAGGTTTATTTACTTATAGTGTCCGGGGGAACCGCTAGATGGCGCTGATTTTTAGCCCAAGTCTTCAAAACGATACATGGGAGATGGGAGTGCCACCACTATGACGCATTCTGTCTTGCCCATCCAATCTTCTTGTTCAGTTGATGCAAGCGTCTTTTGGTCTTTTCATCCACTGTCGGTTTTAGCCTTCGATTTGAATCATCCAAAGCTCTCGCAGCACCAAAAATTAAAATTGTTTAAACAATAATATATTAGTTAACAAATGACTGGGTACTATTAAATTACCAATTCATGATTTTTTTCAACTTTTAAAAAGCGTCAATAAACCGCAAAATTACGTACAATTCAAATTTCTCACTTATGGATTTTTTGGGGGACCAACAGGAGTGGCTTAGAATTTTGCAAACTCGAAATTCATGATTGATTCCTATTCTCTGACGAATTCTGAACAATATACTGAAACGCGAAATTATTTGTAACACATTATCGCGTTTAAATATAATATTTACAAAAAGCTGACTTTTTCCCATGTTAAATCAATGGGAATCTTCATGGTCTCTGCGGCACCCCTAAATATTAACCGATTTTGCTCAAATTTTGAGATTTTTTTCTTAGGCGTTCGAATAAAACTGGGGGGGGGGGGGGGCGAGAACGGAGAAATTCGAAAATTGAAAAATAAGGGCCACCCTAATATACATATAGTCGCAAATGGACAAGACCCTGTTCTCAAAATGGTCATCAAATCTTATCCATCTTGAGCACTCACTCCTGAATAGTTCTTCTTGACTTCGAGAAACGAACCATATTCCCCAGATAACAATACGTGCCGGCACGCGATCGGCCCGACGGGCTGGAGACCAGCGTGCCTGCTAAATGCATGCGACAGGCCGGCAGAGTCGGAATGCGACCCAAAGGCGGACAACGGCAGGCAACGGTCCGGCAACAAGCGGCGAGGAACAACGGGCCTGCGATTTACACGACCGCTGCAGGCTGATAGTGCGAGTAGTTTGGGATCAAAAACGCGCATGCGCGTTTCGGATCAGCTGTTCTTGTCGTATTTCATCTCGTGTGGCGTTCACACCCGTGAATTTTCGCTCGGATGTGTGCGATTTGCAAACAATAATTGTTATTCGTTCCAGATAAAATAGAAGAATAAGTAATCCACTTGTAAATGGAGTAATCCAATTGGAAAACGGAGTAATCCACTTGTATAACGGAGTTATACCTTTCATCGTTTGCGGTTTTTGGTATTGTTTTGGCTGTGTGTGGAACAAAAAATTTTTTAGCAATTTTTTGCTGTCGGTGTCCTTCAAATCAACAAAATTAGCAAATATCACGAAAGGTAATGAAATTCTGCATATAATAATATAAAGTTCAAGTTGAAAGAAAAATGTCAATATTATAAAAAGATATTTTTATAATATTGACATTTTTCTTTCAACTTGGACTTATTATACGCAGAATCTCGTCATTACCTTCCGTGATATTTGGAAATTTTTATTTTATTTACAGAAGAAAAGATTTTTTTAATTTTAATCTACTCGCACACTCAGTCTGCATTTTACCGGATGGTAGCCTGCATTTTACCGGAGCATGGCCGGCATTTCACCAGACCGCGTGCGCCCGACTTCGTGCGGGCCATATAGACATCAATGGCGCGCGTATTGAGCTGCGCATGTACCGGCAGCTCGGTCTGGTCAATCGGCCCACGTGCCTGCTCATAGTATGCTACCGTGCCGGCATTTTGTTATCTGGGTCGTTATCGAATTTTCGGCAGCAGCTGACAAAAACGTCAGAGCCAAGGAGAAAGGAAAGAAAGAGAGGTATAAAGAAGACCTTATACGGGAGCTGCGACGGTTATAACCGGAATATTCTGTTAAGCTAATCGTCTTGAACATCGGCGCTCTTGGAGATGCCAAGGTTTTACTGGTTAATAGCCTGAAAAGCATTCCTGCGTGTCAACGAAATGCTGAGACACTTGCGGGGAAAACGCAGAAGGCCGCCGTCCTTGGGTCGCTCCATGTCCTCGGGGTGCACGAGACTTTTGCCGGATCGTCGTATTGAATTCGTCACAGACTGTAACCACCTATCTCACGGTCGTGATATGTGGTTACAGCTGAAATTTTACCGTGATTTCACTGGGAGAGGGTGCAATTTTTCAGATTAGCACCCGTTTCCGGCGAAATCCTGCGGCTGTCCTTATGGCAAACTTTTAACTATAACTACTTGAATCAGGGGCAGATTCAGACTCATGCAAAATGAGTCAGGCAATATTCTTGAACTCAATCTCGTGAGCGGAAGAGAAGAGAAGAAATAATAAATTGAATGAGTTTTTATGATATTTGCTGCATCTACTTCAGAATTTTGCAAATAAAATATTGTATAAATCTTTGTTTATATATATATATATATATATATATATATATCGTAAAGCTATTAATTTATAATCAAATTATTTTTAATTAATTATTTACTGCTATGGAATATATTTTAAAAATGCTCTTTGCAATAAAAGAGATAATTGTTAAAGAATAATTTTCCATCATTTTATTATGTATAGCAAAGCAAAAGCCGAAAATTAGACTAGTCAAAAACACTTATTGGAATTCAAAATCGGTACAAAATTTCTCATAATCTACACAGTTTTTGTGAGGACACCATTTGTCCTGAACGTATCTAAAGAAAATCAATTATACTTCAGTAAAAAACAGTTATATATAAAAAAAAATCTACAAAATATTCATCTACTTGTAATGCGCCTCAGCATAAAATATATAAATATATTTAAATTAACGTTTAATTGCCCAATTTTGGGCACACATCTATTTTCTCTATAAGCCAGTAATTATAACATAAATTGCATATTATAATACTTCACCTATTTACATCTATACTTCCCTTGTATCAAATGCTTTTAATATTTATCCAGTCAGAGTTAACACTAAAATTATTGTATGCCTTAACTCACGCTAGTTTTAATTTAATATGTAAAATTATTCATTTATTTTCTATAGTAGTTTAAGCGTTATTATTTAGGCTAATGTTCGATTTCGATGTAAAAGTGACTAAAATTGAAGTATATTCTGTAGAACACAATTTCTGCAATCTTCCATTGACGAATGATTTTCATAGATGATTTTCAGTGCTGTTCGAGCAAGCCGGTTATCCAGAAAAATAATTATGCTACTCTCCTCAATTTTGTGACAAGTCACTTATGTAGTTGTATTTAAACAAATATACAAATTGATTTGGTGGACTGGCAAAAATAAAAAATGAGTCCCCTCGACATGAAGAAATTCTAAAAATACATGATTTGCTTGTATGTATACGAAGTTTGCGGAATTTTCGAATAGCTCTCAGTTAATTCCAACATTTCACCTGAATACCATTGACACAGTTGACACTGATGGTGGCACGTAGCAATTACACACATTTTTTATCGCATTATATTAATCTAAACGATAAACGATATTCGGGCGACCAGGGGCGCCGAATTTTTTATACAGTTTTCATAGTTATCAACATTACATGAAAAAAAAGATAATCTTCTGAATTTCTTAAGCCTCAGAAATTCTGAATATGATTTTAGAAACAATATACATTTATAATACATCAGTATTAGAAATACAATGGATATCTATTTAATCAGCCTTTTGTTTAGTTAAAGTGAATGGAAAGAATATTCATTTGATTTCTTCCTAGAAAAGATTAAAACATCTCCTTTCTAGGAAGCAAATTATTCTTTAAAAAGCTCATGATCACAATTCCGATTCAGTAGTCTGTTTATTTTTGTGATTTAGAGTTGTGATTCTCAAATTCATACAGGACAAGAGTCAAGTTGCGTCCAGTGCTCTCAGCGCCCCTACACATACAATTTTTGAAATGAGCTCTGACATTCATCCACGCATAGACATGCAATTTCTGCTTCACGATTTAATCATACAAACAACTCCTTATGTACTATATTTTACATAGGGCCTAAAAAACGCTAGGCCGAAATAACATCGAGTCAAACTCTCTTCCTGATATAAACACGGTTCACGACTTATTATTACATGAAACATATTTCTTATTAATTATATGCGACAATTACGGTCGAGGATAAATATATATATATATATATATATATATATATATATATATATATATTTATGTATTTATTTATTTACATACTTTTGTATATTTTAGTATTTATGTATATTTGATCTAAGTGTTGACCGTTTACCTTAAATATTGGGATGGATCAAAAAATATTTTATAAAATAAAATCTTTTCAAGTTGAATTAGATCATGTTTTGCAATCGAAATATTATATTTTGCTATTTTAAATGATTCGAGAGGAAAATCAAATACGGTAAAACAAAGGTTTTCTGTGCGAAAGGACCCATTTTCGTTGGGACTTAGATTCCGATTTTTTTAATATATATTTTTTTAAATCAGAAAGTAAACTCAAAAATTTCCTGCTAAATAATTTTCACAACTATCAAATTTCTCATAGCCGCAGAACATCCGTGATTTATTTTTCAACTGCAATTTCTGAAAATTAAAAAGGTGCTTTCACACAGAAAACTATTTTCTCAGAATTTCAAGAGAGCCGTTTCAATATGTTTAAAAAATCATTTTCAGAAATGGAAAAATGTATTTCTTGATTCATCCTTACTAAAAACTTCAGAATAAGAGCGAGTTTCAATATTTATAATACAGCATCAACACTAGATTCTGTCAGCGCGTATTTGCTTCGAGCTTATTGGTGTAAACCATGGTGTAAATTTCTTCTTTTTTTCTTTGTACAAAAAATGGTCTCAGCATAAAGGCTCGAAGAAAGGGAAGGAAAGAATCATTTATACTAAATAACAATAATCGCGGTACAATCAGAACTAGGCAGAGAAAACAGCATAGCCATGAATGGAGATGAAAGTGAAGAAAGAAATTAAATATATGTACATACATTTCATTTGTAGAAATCAAATAGGTCAGAAAACAAAAACATAATTTCAAAGGCTTCCATGCTCTGAAAAATAAACAACAAGGATTAATAGAAAAATGTTTAATTACAAAAAGAAAATTAAAAAATGTGCCTTTTTTGTACAATTTTTTATCAATGGTGAATTTCTATGTATAAAACCAAAAAGCGAATACATAAATCAAGATATTTGGAAAAGGTTTCGAATCCTAATACCCTGAAATCCCTCCAAAATTAAATTAATGACTTTACATACACAATAATGTATCCACTTTTTGCATTTAAAAGGAAAAAAATTAGCAAAGACAATATTTTACACGGAAGCCTCTAAGTAAATTGTCAGTAGATGGCAGATGATTGCACTTAGAGTTCCTGCAGAGAAATGGAGAATCTAAAATAATTCTTCTTTCACCCAATGTTCATTAATTTTTACAAGTTGATTCTCAAGTTGTTGCAACTCTAATTACAAAAACTCCAGTATTTCACAAAAAGAGCGATGTTGATAAGTTACTAAAATTAAAACGGATTGAAACTAATTTCAATAGTCAGTCCAGACATGTTCGAAGCACGTTTTTTCATCAGGAGGAACGTTTGATACAAAGATGCACGTCTTCGTGTCTTGCAATTTCGTTATCTAATTACAAACTTATTTAATTCTATAAATCTGTACAACGATGTTCACTGATCTGTTTAAAAAAACATACGAGGTCGTATAATGTAAAGCATTTGCAAATAAAATTGGTTCTCTCTATTAGGTCACTGGTACTTCGATCCTTAAGAATTACTAAACTAATTATACTTTAAGCGGTTATTTAGTAAAGTTAACGAAAGGATAGCCTTCGTAGATGAGAATAAAATATGGAACTTCTACCATCTTGTTTCATAGGTTTAACTTAGTGGGAGATTACAAGTTTATACAGTGGATTAGCTAATCAGTCTTGTATTTGAGGCTCATTATGTCTAGTTTCAACTGTATATTGCGTTGCTCGCATATTATCCATTTTTTCTTCGTCGCTTGAAATTCGTTTGATACTTTTTTATTTATTTATTTGAAACATCTTTCCAAGGGTCGACTTTTTCATCCGTCATCAATCTTTGCTCTCACTGGGCTAAGACAGTCTACGTTCTCTCCTCTATATGAAAGCATAATTTGCCCCTGAACATTGAACCTGATTTCCTGGAGCAAGGGACAAAACTCGATCGCTGCGTTAGCACCAAGTATTCCTAATTTTTTTTTTTTTTTAGTTAGTTCACACCATTGCGATGTATCTCATGCATCGAAAAAATATCTGCAAAGCTCTGTCTGAAGATGGTGAATGAAAATGCTCTGCAAGACTCCATAAAAGTCTTTTAGACCGCGCTTTGCTCGGTTTGTACGCTGGCTCCAAGAAACAGGATTGAGATACACAGACAGGTATTTTATATATAGTGTGATTTGCGATAAGCCCACCTCTATTTGAACCTTTGTTCGATTTCAATATTGCTAAAGAACATCGCTCAAGTTCCAGTCGCTAATCACCTCCAACTTTATACAATACCTCTCAGCAGTTCCGCCAATTTTTGATAAAAGGATTTTATAAATAAACAGCGAATCAAAATCCAATTTTGAAAATTAGGATCTCGGAATATTCAAGATGGTCATTTAACTCTAGGAACTCTAGGCAAAATGTTTCCTGTTATTAGCTGATTTTTTCAAACACAAGGAAATTCTGATAAATTATTAGTATTAAGATATCTGGAATTTGAAAAAAATGCATAGGTTTTTAAATGTATGCTTTCTGAAAAAAAGAAATATAAATCTAAATAAAATTGTCAACAACTTGGAGAGGCAAGCAACTTTGATTTTTGAAGACTTTTTCAAACTTAAAATTTAAAAAAAAAATGTATAACGGCTTTGTAAGCTACTTAGTGCAGAAATTCTTTTAAAAAAAATTCAATGTCTATTGGTCTGGATTTTCCAAGGGCAGGACGGAAACACATCACTTCCCTTTTCCAGCTCCACCAATTAAGTTTGCAGGATTTTTGCAATTCGTACTAAAAAGCTGGACTAGCCGCAGGCTTAACAAAATATTTTAAAAACCTTTCAATTTTAAATATTTAAAAACAATTCTACTATTTTGCCAATGAGTGTCTTTAAAGAATTCAAGTAATTAATTAATTTTGATAGATTTTTAACTATTGTGTGGAAAAACTCATGTGATGTGTTGTGAAAATTGAAAAAACTGACCCCAAAGATATTTTAACATCCTTTGGTGAGAAAATTTCGGCAATTTTTACAGAATTAAGAATGAAATATATGTTAAAATCTGTAATTTTTCGTTATTGTGTAACAATAGGCTCCCAAAGAAATTTGTTTAAAATTTATACATGATAGATTGCATACTGAGAATAATTTGCAATCTAGATTTGTTTAAAATTTGGGAGGCTCCCGCCTCCCCAATTGGTGCCTAATTTATGAGCTTGGAACGATTTTTTTTCGTAAAAGCAGATTACATTCAGCCAATTTTTTTTTTAATTTTGGCATACTTTATAAATTTTTGCCATCACTGTATGCGTCTTTCTAGATGAAAAATTGTTGATAGAGACGAATTTACAAAAAAGCACCAAAAGATTTAAGAATAAAATTGTGGACTTAAAATAAGTCTTAAGATTTTTATTTAAAAATACCAAATTACCATTGTTGAAATATTCTTAAAAAATGTGTGCAAATCAAGACCGGCTATATTTTTTTAGATATTTTTTTTCAGTGGGCAGATAATGCGAGAAAAAAAATGCCAGAAATTTTGCCACCTAAATGTGAACAATTCCATGTAAAATCATCTGAAGAATTTCAGACATTGTTAGTAATTTCGATGAAGATTCTAGTGCACTTTCTCTTAGGTGTTGAAAGAAAAACCCTAGAATAATTTTTGAAAAAAAAAATAAAAAAACTTAGGAGATATTCAAAATAAAAAATTTGATCCTTTTTTTCTTAAAATTTTATAAATTTGGTCATTTTAAAGATATTGAAGTGTATTTTTTTTTGAGAATTATTCGTGATAGGACGCCGTTTTGAAAAAATATTGTTGAACAAACAAATTTCAAAAACTTCTTGAATTTTTCCAAAACTAACTTGTAGAGGACATTGTAACCTATGTATATAGAAAAATGAAGAAAATAAAGTCAGTTTTTTCAGAAATTCAGTTTAAAAAGTTTTTGAAAAATCCAAGGAGTTTTTGAAATTTTTGTGTTCAAAAACATTTTTTCAAAACTATTAAGAACAATTAAAAAATACACCTCAATATCATTAAAATCACCAAAGTTATGAAAGTTCAAAAAAAGGAGTGAAATTTTCAATTTTCAATATCTCCTAAGTTTTTTGATTTTTTCAAAAATTATTTTAGGATTTTTCTTTCAACACCTAAGAGAACGGATACTACAATTTTCATCAAAATTACTAACAATAGCTGGAATTCTTCCGATGATTTGACGCGGAATTGCTTATGTGGGATATTTTATTAGTAAAAGTTAACTAACTTTTATAAATTTAGATTAAAAAGTACGAAGCTTGGTATTTCTTAAAAAAATGGGAGAACAAATTTATCGGAATTTTAGCACTAAAAAGAGCTAATTGTACATACACACATTTTTGTGGCCACCTTGAATATTTAACATATGAAAATAAAGTTCACCACAGTGTCTTTTGGAACATGTCTTTTGGACATCCTGGGGATGCTCTTAAGACGTCTAATGTCTATACGAAAGATGTCTCTAGAACGTCCTATGTCTTTAGGACTTCTTTAGGACATCTTTAATCGGACTTCTTAAAGGCGTTGATTGGAATAGTAAACAAAATACGAGAAAATATCGAAAAAAATTGGTAAGATTCCAAAAAATATGGATCTTTTTGTGATAAAGATGGTAAAAGTTGGAGGTAATGGTAATCGCTGAGTGGCTGTTGAGGAGTTAGCTAGTAAATAGTCTCTAAGTATATTGAACAAGCTAATTAAAGCACGGTGCTCTTTAAACACATTTGGTGGTAAAACATCTCGTAAAGTATTGCCGAATTTAAACTCTTGGACGACTTCTATTCCCGCAAGAACAAATTGAACACGTCAATTTCAAAAAGCACCATACTTCTCAAACTCATTCGCTGCGAGAAAATCATCTGCAAGATTGTTCAGAATCTGTCGAACAGACTCTAGAAATTATATACGTATGTATTTTACTGAATGAATAAGATGAGGATGCCTTGAGGAAGAACGCTGTAGGATAAATTTTCGATTTTCCGAAAAAGTCTAAACTAGTGATTCGAGCAGGGGTCCTTAGCTATGATTGGAAACGTTCTGAACCACCTCCGGGTACCAGAAGGCCGCTGCAATTTTCTCTAGATTAATCAAATAATTAATTTAAATTCCCAATAATGTCTTTCGAAAAATGGTCGCCAGTATTCGCTTCATTTCTCTCATTTTCTTCATCGTCGACGTTCGACTGGACGAAATTTTATACTTTCAGAAGATGGGCGCCCTTCGAAACTGTCACCACTTTGGATGATTAACACTAGAGTTCTAAAGTTATCAGGAATTTAAAATCGGAAAATATTCTCGAAATGGAAAGTAGCTATAAATTTTCAACACGAAGTAATTATTCAAATAAATTATCAATATAATTCATTGAATTTAAGTTGCACCAAGAAGTTTGAATTCGAAGTAAATTCAATTGAAGCTGAAATCTACTTAATTCAAAGTGAATTCAAGAAAGAAGATTTTTTCCTGACAATATTTGCAGAAATTGCTCTCTTTAGAACTCTGTTTAATACTTTGTCGCCCTATTTGATCAGTTCGAGCGACGAATATCTCGTCTGGGAAACCGGAGATGTAGTTTGCAGTTTAGCTATGTTTTATGTTACAAATAAATAATCAAGATCGATCTTTGATACAGACTTAAACACTACGTAGGTCAAAGTGGTTGCCACGGCATGCACACAAGAGACATTAATACTGTCCACCAACACTCGACTCAATAATAATGCATTTCGTACGAGTTCGCGATTATAGACTCGCAGCGATCTGTGGACATGCATCGCGATTTTTTCATGAAAATCTGTACACACGCAGCAAAGTTAATTCTAATCAGGGAGACGGAATTAAGACGCTTTCTACACCCGTATAAGGATAAGGAATATCGATTTTATGTCAATCGGAATCTTACTTTCGATTCGCGGTTTTCATTACGTCTAAAAGTGTAAAATGTACCTTACGTTCCTATCTTATGTTACTTTAAAACTTTAATCCTCCTCGTTCATATAAAAAAGAAATTGTCCGAGTGCAATACACATATTTTTTCAATCCATTTTCACGCTCTCGTGAATTTTTGATGCTCGACGTGCATGCACTCTTTCATTGTTAGAAGCACGCTTATGAGCAAGGACCTTGTAACCAGGGCGATTTCTGAAGACGCTTTCGAGAAAATATAACTACGTGGTCGCGCCACCGATGTATCCGTTATTCAGCGTTTCACTTCTGTTTACGTAATCGGACTGACGCTTTTTCCCCCTATCGTCTTCGTTGGACTCAATATCGATAGGGTCCAAGGATGAGAAGTTCAATCGTAATGGCTCCTTCTCCATCTTCTTGTTCAGCGAGAGGATCTCTGGACTTCTGTTTTCATAATCAGGATCGACTCGAGGTGTTTTGGAGGGACTCGGACTGTCAAGAAATGTCTGCTTGGCCGAATTTTGAGGACTCACTGATTTCGCCATTGAAGTTTGACTCACATTTCCCCTGGAGTAGGTCTTCTTTTGTGCGAAAGGCGAGTTCTTCACAGACCTGACACTATCCTCTGCGAAAGGCAGATTTAGTGTGTCCTTACTTGAAGCCAATGATTCGACTGAAATTCCGTCAAAGTCATCAAAGCCTGCTTTCAATGGTATTTTGGAGGAATTCATATCGTGGAAATTTGAGGTTTTTGAGCCATCGCTGTAGGAATCCATGTCGTACCTAGGAGTTGAATTCTTTTTCAGACTGAGGGGCTCAAAGTCTGCGAAATCTCCAAAGTCTTGACGTAGAGGGGAATCTTCTTCGCCTTCGGCTTCCTCTTCTCGTAAGTCTTGCAGGGTCACCATTTCGAGATCTCTGCAAAAGTTAAAGATAATTGGTCAGCAATCAACAAATTTTTACGGTATTTTGAATTACAGTTTTAAATTAATACATTTATGGAGAACCCATTCTATATCAAGCAATTTTAAAGTGAATATTCAAAAATTGAAAAAAGCTGCTTGGTTCCAGGGTGGCGTAGGGTCACCATTTCGACATCTCTGCAAAATTTAAAGATAATTGGTCAGCAATCAACAAATTTTTACGAAATTTTGAATTACAGTTTCAAATTAATACATTTATGGAGAACCCATTCTATATCAAGCAATTTTAAAGTGAATATTCAAAAATTGAAAAAAGCTGCTTGGTTCCAGGGTAGCGTAGGGTCACCATTTCGAGATCTCTGCCAAATTTAAAAATAATTGGTCAGCAATCAACAAATTTTTACGAAATTTTGAATTACAGTTACAAATTAATACATTTAAGGAGAACTCATTCTATATCAAGCAATTTTAAAGTGAATATTCAAAAATTGAAAAAAGCTGCTTGGTTCCAGGGTGGCCGTCGGACAGAAAAACCGGGAAATGAGAGTCAATTTATTTCTTTATGTTTTTAATTCTTAGTATAAAAACCTTTCAAATAATTTAAAATGTCAGTAACTTGATATTACCTGACATTCGATTGATCTGAAAAAGTTCAATTTGTAACATTTTCAAGTACGCAATAATTCAGTTTAAGATGCGTAATTATAAGGTCTTTTAGTTTTACTTTTAATAATTTTCCATTTTTAGTCTTAATTATTACTAATCGCTCAACTTCGAATTAGAAGTAACAAATTTTAAATACTGGTTTGAGGGCTTGAATAATTAAACATTAAAAGTGTTTGCAATTCAACAATTTTAAATAGTAAACAAGTTTCAAGTCAATTAACTGGAAACATAAATTGAGGATTTTACAAAGTGAATCATAATTTAATGTGAAAAACTTTAAGAATGGATAATTTTAAAACTTTTCAAAATTGAACGAATTTCAAAATGAAACGTTTAAAGTTGCAATCGTGAAAATTTGTATTGTTTCAAATCGAAACCCTTAATGGTTAAACAATTGTAAATTTCGGATTAAAGCTTTATAAATTATTTTCTATTTTCAAATAATTTTTATTTCTAATTCGCAGATTTATAATTGAACGACAATGATACATTGAACATTTTCTAATGGAAGAATTCAAAAAATTATTTTATTTTTTTAATTTAACAATGTTTTGCTCTTCATTTAGAATTGTGAATTTTTGACGAAGTGTTCAAATCAAAATGATTTTGAATTGAAGCGTTCAAAATGATATACTTTGCAATTATACAAAAATGAACTATTTCAAAGTGGAAATACCAAGTGTTAAGTGTTTTCATTTTCAAGTGCTAAATTTTCGATTTTTTCACGTTACATTTTAAATTATTCTATTTTGTACATTTTTCGTTTATAATTCAAATTGTTGAATTTTGAAAAGTTTAAATATTTTGACAATTATTAATTTTATAAGATTTAATTTAAAATGATTCAACTTTAAAGGATTCAGGTGTAAAAAAGCTTTAGTTTCATAATTCTAATTAAAAAATTGTTCACTTTTACACAAGGTTTGGAATCGTTACATTTTGAAAAATTTTGAAAAGGACAGAGAGGAATTATTTTTTATCAGATAACTTGAAAAGATTTATCTTTCAAAGCATGTTTTAATAACTCAAAATGTCACTTGATATTAGGTACAAAAAAATATAAATGTTATAATTTTTATTATCTTCCAAATTTCTATAACTCCAATGTTAGAAGTTTTATTTCCGAACATTCAAATTTTAAATTATGCTGTTATTAAAGCTTGAATTTGAAAATTTTAGGTTTATATTCTCTAAATTTTTAACTGCTCAATTTAAAACATTTCAAATTTAAATGTAAAATTTTTAGTAATCATTTCTGAAATTGTCAAAACTGAGACTATTAAATTTGAAACAGTTCTATTGTTCTGGTTTGCAGTTTCAAATCCAGTAGAAACTATAAAATAATCCGAATTTTTCTGTTATTTTAGCGAACACCTTGTGCTTGGATATCATAACATGAAAGTAAATTAATATGAAGTAACGGTACGGATTAATAAGAGAAGCAACATAACATTTTACTATATTATTAAATATTGGTTGCAACCCCGATGAGTCTTTATGTGACCAATAATCTGCTGAAACATTTTCTGCTATTTGTACTTCTAGAAAATGTCAGCTCCTATTCAACTTTTTTTGTCAACTCTAAAATATTCTTAAGGGAATAATTGGCTGCATAATTATATACTAATAGCCAATACAAATTTCCAGAAAATACAACTATAATAGAATAATAACACAAAAATAACACACTTGTCGTTCTGCGACGAATGGGCCGCATTTTGATTGCGTGCATCGACGCCTTCAGGGCTGTGATAAAAGCTGACTCTCTGGAATGAATCTAGGTCCACTTCTCGTAAAAGAATGGTTGCAATATCAATAAAAGTGGGCCTTTTAGTCGCTTTATGATTCCACGTCGCCCTCATCATATCGTAAAGCGCATCAGGGCAGTTTTCTGGTCGTTCCATGACACCCCCATCAATTACATATCGCAGTGTCTGCAAAAAATAAGTTTGAAATATAACTTTAAATTTTATGCGGTTTTTTTTTAATTTTAATTTTTAATTTAAAACGTGAAAATTAATAATATATTCCATGCTAAATTTATTATATTTTAACATTAAACATACATCTATTTAATGTTGTTAAATCTGAGTGTACGAACTGATGCAATTTAAATTTTTCATGTGATTTTATAGGTGTTCCTATATTTTTGAGAAAACATATTTTGATACCGCAGACAAAAACTTATTTTTTCTGTATCATTAACTTAATAATATAATAATACCCGCCCGCATGTATGACAAAACAAGTAATATTTTAACTTATAGTTCATATTATTTCACAGCATAATTTCATATAATCCACAGATTTTCTACGCATAGTTTCGCATTATAATCAATTTTGCATCGTGTGATATATTTATAAAAAAAGGCCTTAAAGAATATTTAGAGCACCGTAAACCGAGGTGAATGCTGATACCCTCACAAAATAATTTCATGGAAACATAAATTATTTTTCTTAATTGGCAATTACAGACTTCGCAGCCCAAAATATTCTCTAAATAGGGGAAATAGGGTTATTTTCAAGAAAATAGGGGAATAAAAGGGAAATAAATCCGTTTAAAGAACATTAATGAGTGTACAATATAATTTGAACAAAATAGTTGAATTTTTAACAAATGCATAAATTTTTAACCAAATAGTTCAATTTTCATCTAAAAAAGATAAGTTTTTTTTATCAAAAATGGAATAGCTAAATCATCAGTGAAAAAATTAATTAGTAAAATAAAATAATTTTCAGCAACGAAAAGAAGGAACTTTCAAAAAAATAGTTGAATTTTCAACCTTTAACTAATGAGATGAATCTTCAACAACAAATGAATTTTGAAACAAAATGTAATAATTGATATTTCATCCAAAAAACCTTTTAATTTAAAAGTTGAATTTTCAACGAAAAAAAAATTAATTTTTGATCAAAAGAGATGAATGAAATAGTTGACTTCTCAAATAATTACATTTTCACGAAATGTAATTATAGTTAATATATAGTTGAATTTTTAACCAAATGGTATAAATTTGAACTAAATAGTTGAATTTTCAACCTACAAAGATGAATTTTTTACCAAGAAGATTAATTTTTTGCGAAAAAGAGTAATTCTCGACTAATACATAAATTGTCAATCAAATAGTTCAAATTTCAACAAAAAAGGTCAGTTTTCTACAACAAAAAAAGTTAAATTATCAATACAAAAATTAATTTTAAACAAACAAAAAAGAATCTTCAAATTTTCAAAAAAATGGTTGCATTTCTTAATTCATAATGTGTCCCCTAAGGGTTTCCTTTTTCTTTCACTTGTACTTCTCTTCTATCTTATTCTCATTTTGTTATTTGTCCACATCCATTCTTTCATTCTTTCTCATTCGCCCCTCTAGCCCCCTCCATCTCCTTCATCCACTCCTCACCCATTCCATCCTCCCTTAGAATCTTTACCACATTCTCTTGCCAGCTTCCTTTATCTTCCATACCTCTCCTACATCCTTACCATACATGCTCCCATGTTTCCTCCTCCCATTCACATATTCTGCACTTTCTGTTCCCTTCCTTTTCCCAATACATCCCCTCCTTTACCTCGTTTCCCCATCTCAATCTTGCTATTCTGGTCCATCTTCTCTCTCCCCATCCCTTTTCTAAATACTTTGGTACTCCTACCTTTTTTATCATCTTATACCATTTATTATACTTTGATTCCTCAATCATTCCCCATCTTTCCATTACTTGTCTTTCCCTGTCGCTTCTCTCCAATTCTTCATAGCTTACTCCATTTCTCTCTCCGATATCTCTAGAACTAAAAGACTCCCTCCTTTCTTCTTCCCATCTTGTTAGTTCTACCGCCCTCCCTCTCCTTTCTTCTACCTCTTTCAAACACTTTTTCGCTAACTCCCCTCCCTTAACTTCTTCTCAAATTGCCATGCTCTCTTACCCGCTCTAGTACTTAATTTATCTCTCTGTGCTTCTTCTCTCACCATATATCCAGGCGTCCTCCAATCTACTCCTAACGTCCACCTTATATACCTTTCTTGTAAACTCTCAATCTCTTTCTTTTCCTTCCATCCCCATATCTCCGCTCCATAACCTAATATCGACCATACCAGCGTATCAAATAACCACATCCTCCTTCTCCAATCTTTCTTGAACCTTCTTTTTCCTATTCCCCATATCTGTTTCATTATCCCTGTCGCTTTCTTTATCCTTTCTCTTATATGAACTCTATGATCTCCATTCGTTTGCAAGGTATATCCCAAATATTTAAACTCCTTTACTTCTTCTAACTTTACTCCCTTTCCATCTCCCAGTCCATTCTTTCTTTCTTCCTCCTCCTTTTCTAAACCTCATTATCTCTGTCATTTCTACATTCACATTCAATTTTTTCCCATCTAAGTATTTCTCCAATCCTGTAATTAACCTGTCATCCCTTCTTCATCCTCTGCCATCAACACTATATCGTCCGCGTATGCCAGTGTATATATCTTTTCTTCTCCCATCCTAACTCCTCCCCATCCCTTTCTCTTCATTTCTTCTTCTAGGTCTGAGATTAATATATTAAATAAAAGTGGGCTCAGAGGACATCCTTGCCTTACTCCGCTAATTAACCAGAAACTGTCTCCCACTTGCTCTCCTACCTTTACCCTGCTTTTTTTCTCTGAAGATTTCCGATACTCTCTTTATTAAACCCTCTCGTATACCCTTTTTCACCATAACTTTTTCTATCTCGATTCTGTCCAATGATTCGAACGCCGCCTTTAAGTCCACGAATATTGCTATCATTGTCCTTTTCTCCCTTTTAATCCTTTTATTTATCAGATAATTCAGACCATATACGTTGTCCATAACCCCCATTCTTTTTCTAAGCCCTGTCTGATTCGGTGGCTTAACCTTCTCCCCTTTGCCTTTCTTCACTATGGGTACCACTTCTCCTTCTTTCCATAACTCTGGCCACCCCTCTCCTCTCCATACTCTATTACACATTATCCATGCCTATTCCTTCCGTTCTGTCCCCGCATATTTCCAGACTTCATTTGGAATCTCATCTATACCAGGTGCCTTTCCACCTTTCATTATTCCTAACATCTTGCCTATTTCTTCCCTTGTTATGTCCTCTTCCTCATCTCTTTCTCTACCATATTTCGCTCCTTTTCTAGCTTTTCTCTCTACACCTCCTAGCAAATCCATAAAATATTTTTTCCATTCTAGCATTTCAATATCCTGATTTACTCTTTTTCTTCTTTTTCTCGCTCTATTCACTACTCCTTTTTTCTCCTATATTCTTCTCCACTACTTTTCTCTTTTTTCCATTTTCTTAATTCTTTTCTGACCTCCTTTTTCTGTTTACATTCCTCATCCCATCCACTTCTATTCCCTCCTTTATCAACTTCCCTTTTGCTTATGCACTCTAATCCTCTCTTTATTTCTCCTATCATTATTTCCATCTCCTCGTCCACATTTCCCTCTCCCATGTTGATATTTCGGACCTTTTCTTTAAACTGTTCTTTTCCTTCCATTGACCAATCCCCTTTTCCTGCTCCTTTTACCTTTGCTTCCTTTTACCTTTGCTTCCTATTTATCAATATTGTTATCACTTTTTTCTCCCTCTAATGTCACAAATAGTTGAATTTTTAACCAAATGATATAGACTTTAAATAATAGTTGAATTTTCAACCAAGAAGATTAATTTTCCGCCAAAAAGACAAATTTTCAACTAATACATAAATTTTGAATTAAATAGTTCAACTTTTAACTAAAAAAGATCCGTTTTATACCAAAAATAGAATAGTTAAATTATCAGTAAAAAATTATGTTAAACAAACAGAAAAGAATCTTGAACAAAATAGTTGAATTTTCAACCAGAGATGAATCTTCAGGAAAAAAAGTTATTTTAACCAAGTATTTCAACTTTCAACCAGGTAGTTAAATTTTCCATGAAAAGATATGAATTCAGTACCAAAAAAAAATAATAGTAAACTTTTCAATTCAAATGAATTCACTTACAACCAAAAAAAAATTACTTTTCTAATAAAAGATGCATTTTCGTTCCAACAGGACGAATTTTCTATCTAAAACGGCGAATTTTCAACCAAAAATAATTTAAATTTCTCATTAGCTTCTATGAATTCAGTTCACATCTAAGCGAAATTTTAAAGAAGAACGGAGGTTTCTTGAAAATAGGAAAAAAAGAGGAATTCTTTCAAAAAGAGGAACATAGGGAAAAGATTCTGAAGTCTGCAATTATTGATGTTTTAGGAATCAATATTACTCCGTTTTGCCGAAATTAGCTGAATTTAATTACCTGGTCATTCGATAATCCTTGGTAAGGCTGCGAGGCGAGTGTAACCATTTCCCACAAAACGACTCCGTAACTCCAAACGTCGGAAAAGCTTGTAAAAACTCCATCTTTCAAGCTCTCTGGCGCCATCCACCTCACAGGCAAAAGTCCTTTGGTTCCTTTTCGATAATAGTCAGTTTCATAAATGTCTCTTGTCATTCCAAAGTCTCCGATTTTTACGGTTAAATCTTCAGCAACCATACAGTTTCGAGCAGCCAAATCTCTGTGCACGAATTTTTTAGCAGAAAGATAAGCCATGCCATCCGCTATCTCAACTGCCATTTGCAAAATTCTTTTCAATGTTGGTGGTTGTAGGGAAAAACTGTCGCCGATGTCTGGTCGGTGGCTCCTTAAATACGACTTCAGATCACCATTTGTCATAAGTTCCATAACAACCAAAGTTGGTTGTCCACGTGAAACTACCCCCAATAATCTTACTACATGGTGAGTGTTGAAGGCTCTGAAAATGATAATGATTAATGAATTATTTATTCGGAAATACCTAAATCAACTGTCGAGACATCAAATTTGTCCCCTGGATCTTACTTTTTCGATTGAATTTTACAGTAGAGAGAATTGTATGGCGGGTATTTCTATACAAGAAGAAATAATTATAATTAATTATTGAGTTATTAATTGAGTAACAAGAAAACTGAATGACTTTTTTAAAAATCAAAATTAATTAATTCTTTTACTTCAACTCTGTTTTAGGGTTACTAATTTTGAATGAATTTTTTTAAGAGCTTTCAAAATAATAAATTCAGTTTTTTTTTTAATTTGAAGTGTTGAAAGCATCCTAATTAAATTGCATTAAAAACTGGAGGATTCGCAGCCTGGATGTGCAAAAATGTAAAAGCATCTAAACTTGAAGGCTCCTTGAAACTATAAAACAAATAAGTTTAAATACAATTTGAATTTACTTATGTGAACTATAAAATAACATTTTTACAGCATTAATTCAATTCAAATTTTCTTTAAATTTTAATTTAATCACATTTGAAAGTCACCTAATTCAATTCAATTGAAATTCACATCAACTCACTTGTATTTTGCTTCGCTTTATCTGAAATTTATATGAGGGGTATTAATTTCTAAAGTGTACCCTCACAAAAAATCAAACTTGTCCGATCCAAGAAAAAATTTTACAGTTTTGATAGCTTTTTTCACGCCCTTTCTATTGATCATAAATATTTAAATATATATATATATATATTTAATCTTTAAAAATGAAAGTCAATAACAAATTTCACTTCTTTGGAAATGAGTACATAGAGACCCTCATTTTATGCGAAGCGCATAATCGCATAATGTCACAGAATTGAATATTACTCGAAATCTTTATTTCCAAGTTAAAAAGACTAGATTCGTCGTCGCATAAAAACGCATAATTTTTTTATTGTTGCATAATTTAGCAAAATTTCGATTTCTGCATGAAAATTTTTGTTTCATTGGCAAAAAATCAAAAATCCTAATACATTGTAGATGCTGAGCGTTTTCAGTGCATATTCTGAAATTCTTTCTCCAAAGCGCCGCAATTTACTGTCCGTTAATGTAGAAATCATGGTGTCTTTATATTTTTGTGATGATCCTGATAGTCTATAATGACTCATTGCCGTTCTAAATCAGACTTTGTTCTCTAAGAGATAGCACGCCTCCTCAGAACAAAGTTTCACTTACAAGGAACAGTAGAAAGGTGTCCCCCTCCGATTTTCTTCGTTCTCACATGCCGTAGTTCTCGAAAAACTAAGCTACACGTATTTTTTCTTACGTGCTCAAAATGATTTTTCAGGGGTAAAAGCCGCCCCCGAAAAGTGTGGTACCAAATACCCATACATACAGCAGCGGTATCTTTCACAATGAAACCAACTAGAAAAATTTCCGCACAAACAGAGATAAAAAATGACATTTTCTTAAATTTTTCGAAAATTTTTTAGGGGGGTGGATTACCACAAAATTAGTCTTGACTACACAAAAATTGCGTAACAGTAGTAAATTCATGCCGAAAAATTTGGAAAAAAATATTTGTTGCTCGCGATAATTAAATAAAGATCACGTGTTTTTGAATTTGCACGAAAAATTATTTTCTCGGGGGGTAACCACCCTTAAGTACATTTTATTATGTTTCTCTAAAATAAAGTAGCTTTTTCGAACAAAACCAGTAAGAAAAATGATTTTATAGTGAGATATGAAAGATGTGATTTTCTGAAATTTTTGGAATAATTTTTCGCAGTGTCTCGTCGTCTCGAAATTCGGGATGACCAGTGCAATATTTTTCATAAGCTTCGCTAGTCGTCCCAAATTTTCGGGTGGGGGGCGGGAAGGCACCCCTGTGACAGGCCACATAAACAATATTGGTCCAACCCCCCTAATTTTTTGGGATGACTAGACACAGTCATAATTTGGGGGGGGCAACGCCCCCCCCCCCCATTCTGTTCCAAATCCGAAAAAAGAAAATCCCTCATTTATATTTTTTCGATTTTAACTGCTGCCGGATTTGACTTGCAGTTTCCCATGTAAAATGCATGGGGAAAAATCACTTTTTTCAGTTTTTGAAATATTTTTTTAGGGCTTGAAAAACTGTGACGGGAAAGTATGGAGGCTTGTAGAGAATTATCCAACAAAGAATATCATGTATCGGACATATGGGTTTGACACCCCTAACGCACCCCTACGAGTCCCTGAAAACTACTCTTAAAACCACAAATATCAATTCTTCATAAAAACGATCCTTTGAGCACTCTATTCTCATCTTTTTTTACCTAAAATTATTTATATTGGTCTAGTGGAATGTTTATTAACATTGCTTGATTAATTTTCAATTATTTAAACAAATGGAATCTGTTTAAATTTTATTTGTTTAGAAAATTCGTTTTTCTTTCATAAAAAATTATTACTATTGGTCTCGTGGAATATTTATTAAGAATAATTGATAAATTTTCAATTATTTAAACAAATGGAATTTGTTCAAATAATTTTTTTTCGAAATTTTTTTATCGAAGTTCATTATTATTTCTTCAGTGGAATGTTTATTAACATTTGTTAATTAATTTTTAAAGTTTCAAACAAATTCCATTTCCTCAATTAATTTTTCTTAAACATTTGTTTGCTTTTTGAGAAATAAGGATTTTTCGTCTAAAAATTCGTCGAACTGGCAGTTTATTATCTTCAATAACATAAATTTATTTTAAAATATTTTCCAATTCTATAAAAAATAAATAACGATAATAAACTGCCGGCTCAAGAAATTTGTCGAAAAAACATTTTTTAGACAAATGGAATTTGTGTAAATATTTGAAAAATTATTAATCAATGTTGTTAAATGTTCCACTAGACCAACAATAATGATTTTCATTAAGAACAAAAATTGAAAAACAAATTATTAACACAAATTCTAATTGTTTAAATAATTGTAAATTAATAAATTATTGTTAATAAATATTCCACTAGACCAAAGGTAAAGACAATAATGATTTTCATTAAGAACAAAAATTGAAAAACAAATTATTAACACAAATTCTAATTGTTTAAATAATTGTAAATTAATAAATTATTGTTAATAAATATTCCACTAGATCAAAAGTAATAATTTTGAGGAAAAAACGGATTTTCGAAAAAAAAATGATTTAAACAAATTCCATTTTTTTAAAATTGAACAGTAATGTGGTACAATACTGATGCTCTTCAAAGAAATGTTCGAAACACAAGGATTTTTTGCACCACGAACATCCAATAACGGCTACATTTTCACATCCTTGAACTTCACACAATGTGTTGGAAAATGTCTTGAAGGAAAAATCAACTGAATTCTCAAATTCTCTTGATTTTTCTGTAACGTAGCCACTTTTAAATCAGGAGTATTTCAAAAGTTTGTGATACCTTGTTGATGATAATTGATTATGTACTAAAGACAAAAACACATAAACTTTATTTAATTATCACGAGCAATATACATTTTTTCCAAATTTTTTGGCCTGAATTTACTCCTGTATGACAATTTTTTTGTAATCAAAAATAATTTTGGGATAGTTCACCCCGCTAAAAAATTTTCGACAAATATAAGAAAACCACATTTTTTATCTCTCATTGTGAGGAAAATTTTCCAGTTGGTTTCATTGGGAAAGATACCACTGCTATATATATGTGAAAAAATTAAATGGGTATTTGGTACCACACTTTTCGGGGGTGGTTTTCACCCCTAAAAACATTTTGGGCACGTAAGAAAAAATACGCGTCGCTTAGTTTTTCGAGTACTACAACATATGTGAGAACGAAGAAAATTGGAGTTAAAAAAAAAGTTAAATATTTTTCTTTTCGAGCAATATCTTGGCACCTATACATCTTACATTAATGTTGTTTTTAAATAAATTAAAGCAGATTAAATCATCTTTAAAACTGAAAAAAATGGATTCTAGCTCTTACAGAACATCAGTTAGTGTTTCTCATGGAAGGATGCTTTTTGTGGAACCGCCATTTACATTGATCTGTCACTTCCTTCCCTAGGGTTGAAAATTCGACTTTCGACCCGCTCCACAGGCATCTCAAGTCGAATTTTCGATTATCGATATGATGAAAAATTGTATGCATGACTCGGGTCGAGGCAAAGATTTCACTCGTGTGATATCAGCCCTCGCTTAGAGAAAAAAACTAAAGTTTCTTTTTAGCGAAAACAAATTTTAAAAAAAGGTCCGTTTACGAAACAAGTCAAATTTATTTCAATGTTAATTTTTGAAGGTTGAATATTTATTTGCCTTTAGATTATTTTAAAACCATAAAAACAGATGGCTTATTCTCTAAAACCACTCATCGCTTATTTTCACAAATGAAAAAAAGAAATCTCACTTTTTAATCTTCAAGCTCTTGAAAGGAAAAACCTAAGTTTTCTGTTGAGATAAAAAAAAGATGTATTCTTTGTTGAAAGATCAGATTTGTTTTTGATTTTCATTTAAGAAGGTAAAATATTTTCTTCTTCAAAAAATGCATATTATCAATGGAAAAGGCGTGAAAACCTCTATCGAAACTATACTGGAGAAAATATTTTGTATCGCCATTAGAAGAGCTAAACATCGCCAAATCCCAAAATTGTCCCCCTCTCCTCCTCGGTGAATGTTTATTCAAATAAAAAACTTTCCCTTAAAATTCTATCCACATTGAATTAGATTGAATTGGATTGAATGTAGATGAATTTAACTGTAATCTACTGAAATTTATTTGAATTTAATTATATTCGCTTGATTTCAGTTGACTTGATTTCAATTCAGTTGAATTCATTTCAATTACTTGAATTCAATTTAATTCAACAAAAAATGATTCGAATTTAGTATTCAGGTACATTAAATTAGATAGATTTGCACTAATTGCAATTAATCAAACTGAACACTATTCAATTTATTTGACTTTAGCTGAATTAATTGTTAAGCAGCTGAATTAATTAAAATTACTTCACTTGCATTGCTTAAATTTACCTTTAATGCAACAGAATACAATTTGAATTCTACTAATTTACTTGACTTTCGTAAAATCTAGCTTGCATTCACTTTAATTGGTATTTGACTTCATTTAAATTCACATTAATTAATTGATTTCAATTACATAAATCAATTCAGCTTTCATTCAAGTGCTCAGAATTGGACGGAAAACCATTTCAGGGTGTCTACTCAAATCCTGGAAAAAAATTCCCTGACAAATCCAGGTTTTTTCCAGGTATCCCAAGTTTTTTCCAGGTATAATTTTTCATAACATGTAGCCATTCAAATATTTCGCATATTTTAAAACAATCGACTCGGATATGTATACAGTTTTGCGAATTTATTGTAAATAATGTTTTTTTTCAGTTTCTAGGAATTCAAATAATATGACAAGATATTCTTAAATATTTTAGCGTGATCGACTAATTAAATAATACTAAAAACATAATTAATGATTTCTTGATTTTTTCTCTTAAAGTCCATGAATTTGAATAATAATTCAAATAAATGTTTATTTTATATACTTATACTTAAAATGCAGTGCATATTTTGGTAACTGAAAAAGATCAATTTTCAAACAAATAGCTAAATTTTGAACAAAAAAAAAAGATCAGTTTTTAACAAAAATGAAAAAGTTAAATTTTCAGTAAAAAAAATGAATTTTCCAGAAAAAACAGACTTATTTAAAAAACAAATTCAATTTAATTTTCAACAAAGTAGTTTTATTTTCAAGCAAAAAGATAAATTTTCAACTAAAATGATGAATACTTAGCTGGAATACTTGAATTTTAAACCAAGAAAATTAATTTTCTACCACAAAGACGATTTTTCAACAAAATACATGAATTTTCAACTGAAATGATTAATCTTTAACTGAAATAGTTGATTTTTTAACCAAAAAGATGAACAAAGTAATTTGCAACAAAAACAAAACTAATTTTCAACAACATTGTTAAATTTTCAAACAAAGTGATGAATCTTCAACTGGAATAATTGAACTTTCAACCAAAAAGATTAATTTTCTACCAAAAACGCGATTTTTCAAAAAAATACATCAGTTCACAATTAAACAGTTGAATTTTCAACTGAAAAAGATCAATTTTCAAACAAATAGCTGAATATTGAACTAAAAAAGATCAGTTTTCAACCAGAAATGAAATAGTTAAATTTTCATTTAAAAGAAATTAAGTTTCCACACAAAAAAATTATTTTAAAAACAAATTCAATTTAACTTTCAACCAAGTAGTTTTATTTTAAAGAAAAAAGATCAATTTTCAACTAAAATGATGAATACTTAGCTGGAATACATGAATTGTAAACCAAGAAAATGAATTTTCTACGACAAAAACGATTTTTCAACAAAATACATGGATTTTCAACAGAAATGATCAATCTTTAACTGGAATAGTTGATTTTTTAACCAAAAAGAAGAATTTTCAACCAAGAAGATTAATTTTTACTAAATAAGACGAATTTTCAATAAAATACATGAATTTTCAATTAAAAAGATAAATTGTCAATCAACAATTGAATAGTTAAACTTTCACTTAAAAATTAATGTTTAACATTAAATTAAAAACAACAAGTTTAATTTTCAATCCATAAGATTAATTTCTACAAAAAAGTGAAAATTTTCTAAAAAATAATAAATAATAAAATAATAATAGAATGAAAAAATAATAAAAATAGTTAAAAAGATAATTTTTCAACTAAATATTGAATAGTAACATTTTCAAAAACAAAAATAATTTTGAACAAGAAAAAAACAAACAAATTTTCAACAAAATAGTTAAAGTTGCAACAGGAATAGTTAAATTTTCAGTAAAAAAATTAATTTCCAGCCAAAGAAAAAACGAATTTTCAACAAAATAGCTCATTTTTCATCCAAGGAGATGAACTTTCAATTAAAATGATGAATCTGTAAAACAAAAAATTAATTTTTAACAAAAGAGTAACTCCCAACCAAGTAATTAAATCTTCTTTCGGAAAATATGAACTCGGAAGGAAAAATGTGGCAGCTGATATTTCAAACAGAAAAGATTAAAATTTTCAATAAAAAATAATAGAATTCAACCAAAAAGATCGAATTTTCAACCAAATAGATATATAGTAATAGAGAGCTATACTTTTACAAATGAAGAATCATTTTCATTCAATTCAATACTGTAATTTTTAAAAAGGTAGGCAACCTCTTAAAAATTTCCCTGACTTTAAAAAAAAATTCCCTGACATTTCCAGGTTTTTCCAGGTATATAAAAATTCCCTGACATTTCCAGGTTTT
>CAKNXH010001661.1:0-15322 GCA_932178445.1 Andricus quercusramuli | reverse complement strand
CCAGGTTTTTCCAGGTATATAAAAATTCCCTGACATTTCCAGGTTTTCCAGGTAGGGTAGACACCCTGCATTTGTTGACCATTCCGAAAAAATGCATACAAAAGATTTTTGTCGGTTTTCTCAGTAATTAATACATTTAGAATTTAGAATACCTCGATAAAAAATATGCATGCTACAATTCTCTTGGAAAATTTGCCAGTTAAAAAAGGTTAGCCATTCCGACGTTTTAAATTGATGAAGATTTCTACTCACTTCATAACAGAAGCTTCATTGAGGAATTCGATTCGCTCCCGATCAGTTGCATTCTCGTTCACAGTTTTAACGGCGCAAGGAACCTCGGGTTTTCCTTTAACAACGTCTTTGACTATACCCTCATAAACCATTCCAAAGGATCCATTGCCGAGTTCTCGGAGTAAATTGATCTTTTTTCGGGGAACCTCCCATTCGTCAGGAATATAAGCCGTACTCTCATATTCTGGATTGACAGTTGCGATCAGTCTCATACTAGGAACGTTGCGCATGAACTTCCGTTTACAAACGTAGAAACTGCACCCAGATAAACACATGACAACGAATAACGTGACGACCAAGAAAATAATCCAAAATTTCCCCATCGTATTGTACTCGTTGATGTAAACTATCTTCTCCTGTGTGTAATTTCCGTATCCTGCAAGGCTCACCGCACGAACCTTAACTGTGTAATTTCCAGCTGGGAGATCTTTCAGCGTGTAGGATTTACTTTTTATAAAGTCTTTTCTTGTTACGCATATTGTTGTTGGTTTTATCTAAAAAAGAACAAAAAATTGGGATGACGTTAACAGGCCTTAAACTCACTTTAGAGAACGATAATAGTATACATAGTGTCACACATAAAAAAACTAGTGTCAAGGTCGTGTTTATAAAATTTTAAAGTATTAAAAATGAACTTCAATGTTTGTTAAAAAAATGTATTCTTTATTCTATAAAATGATCGAAATTCCTATCTCTATTATAATATTTATATTTATAATGTTCCTATTATAATAGAACCCAATAAGAAACTTCAGCTAATTTTATTATTTAGGTCAAACTTAAATTATTTTGTTAAAGATTCAACAATTTTGTTGAAAATTCATACTTCTCTTCCTGCAGAAATTTATTTTTTTTTTTTGTTCAAAATCAGACTGGTTAAGAATTAATGTGTTTCGGTTAAAAATGAACTTTTTTTTTGAAAATTTACACTTTCGAATTGAAAATTTAACTTTTTTGTAGAAAGTTCGTATTTTTGGTTCCAAAATTTTGTTGAAAATTTAACTGATAGGTTTTTAATATTGTTGTTCTAAATTAATATTTTCGGGCTGAAAATTCAACTATTTTATAGAGAATCCGTCTTTTTGTTTTGAAAATTCAACAATTCCGCAGAAAATTCGTTTCTTTTTTTTTATTGAAAATTAATTCTCCTCAATGAAAATGTATCGACTCCTAAACTAAAAATTAATCAAATGAAATTTGGACTAACATCAGATCCATTTTTCACACTATTTAGTAGAAAATTAATGTAATTATTCCAAAATTCATCTTTTTGGTGAAAAATTAATCTCCTTGTTCAAAATTTAACTAGTTGATAAAAAGTGTATGCCTTTTGATAAAAATTCGTTCTTTTTCATTTAAAAAATCAATTTTTTGGTATAAAATCAAGTATTTTGTTGAAAATGTGTCTTTTTTGGTTAAGTGCAACTGTTTTTTGTTTGTAATTGAAGTCGTTTTTTGTTAAATATCAACTATTACAATTTTCGTCGAAAATTAATTTGTTTATGTTAAAACAGCAACTCTTTGGCTGAAAGATGAACTTTCTTAAAAGTTCATATTTTTGGTAGAAGTTTTAAAAGTTTCTTTGAAAATTAGTTTCTTTTATGGTTAAAAAGTGATTTTTTCAACTAAAAATTTAGCATTTTTTTTGAAAATTTAACTGATTGGTTATAAGTTAACTTCTTGCTGAAAATTCATATTCTCGAGTTGAAAATTCAAATGTTTTATAGAAAATTCGTCTTTTTATCTAGAAAATTCATCTATCTGGTTTAAAATGTATGTATCTTCTTGAACATTCATCTGTGTGGGTAGAAAATTAATCTTCTTGTATAAAAATGCATCTTTTTTATTGAAAATGTAACTACTTGTCTGAACATCCAGCTGTATTGTCTGAAAGCTCATGTTTTCACGAAAATAGGGGAATTAAAAAATATGGCACTTTCAAGAAAATAGATGTATTTTTAACCAAATATGTAGACCAATTTTCAACCAAGACGATCAATTTTCAACGAAGAATAATAATTTTGTACAAAAACGACGAACCATCAACCAAACAGTTAAATTCTTAACTAAAAAACATAAAATTTCAACACAAAATGGAACAGTTCAATTTTCAGTTGAAAAAGTTAATTTTCAATTTTAAAAAATTAATTTTTAACTAAAGAAATGGATTTTTAACTAAAATGATGAATCTTCAAGCAAACAAATTAATTTTTCAACAAATTAGTTCAGCTTTCAACGAAATAGTTTCTATTTTAAACCAAGAAAGGTTTTTCTGTTTTCAAGCCAAGAAGACGAATTTTCTGCAAAACAGTTGAATTTTCATTGAAAAAAATTAATTTTCAAGCAAGTAGTTACAAGAGTTGGAAAAGGGGGAAAAGAGAGGAACAACGAAGGAAAATTAATTTTGATAATTTATAGACTAACGAATAATAGTTTAAATAAACAGTGAAGTTTAATTTTAATACTTTAAAAATATTATATCATAAAATTGAAAATTCTTCTTAGGAAATTAACTTTGAGTTAAAAAATTAATTTTTCAATGCACAGTTTTTAATTTCGGATTACACATTTTAAAATCCGGGCTACACAAAGTGTGTCGGACAAAGCAAAATTTTTGGCCCTGAATATCGCCTATGTAAAAAGGAAAGGCGAAAAAGGGGAAGTTTTTTGAAAATAGGGGCAAAAAAGGGAATTTAAAAGAAGGGACAAACGCTTGCTCCATGTTCAAAGAACCTCTCTCGGAGTGTACGTCTAAAACTTGAATTAATTAAAATTATTCTGAGTTCTTTGAATTCTTTGCATCCTTTTGAATTACATGGAATGCTTTTGAACTCTTTCCTCAAGGGACTCAGAAAAATGTATAAGATTTCAAGGAAGTTACAAGAATTCAAAAGAATTTGAAAGAGTTTACGAGCATTTCAAGCCATTCAAAAGAATACAAAGAACTCAAAGAAATTCAATCGAATTCAAAATACAGTCAACCTGGATTTAGCGATCCTCTATTTAGCGTTTCCGAGAATTGACATCGCGCCGTGGGGATGAATGAGAGGAGTTGAGAGGGGATTGCGGTGCTCACTCAGGCGTGACAAAACAGGAGCGTTGCGCTAAGGCTCGCGTCGACCAACAGTGGGTCTGAAAGGGTCTCCGATGCCATAAGCCAACTGAAGCCGATGCCCGATGGGACCGATCGGATTATTTCGTGCGATCGAATGCGCCTGTCTTTGATCTTGACAACAGCGCTATCTGACACGCGAATGTACATCGCGAAGTAATATCTCGAAGTTGTTGGAGCAATGTTCATGGAAAAGAGCAGTGAATATCAATTAATTTTAATCAAATGTTATATTTAATTTAAATTCAAACTTTTTTTGAATTGGTGGCGTTGTTGTAGTTACCAATAGGCTCTGTGATTCGAAAAAGAACACAAAAAATAAGTATTGTATGGACAGAGATAGAGAGAGTATGATCATTTCAAAACGAAAAGACCTGTCATTGGAATAAAAGCGGATCGTCTCTGTCTATCTCACATGGTAGAACGAGAGGTTCGATCGACTTCAAGCATCGTAGTCCCAACCTCCAGCTGTCAAGTGTTGACGTGAGAATTGTGAAAACTGTGTTTTTCGTAGACAGTTAATCTAGTATTTATGAAAGGAAGTGATTTTCTGTTAAATAACTTCTTCGTATGTCTGGTTATGAACTGCGTCATCATTATGCGCTATATGCGCAACAGATTGTATTTCTCAATTGTAGTGTATACGTGCGGTGTTTTAGTGAAAACATGTGTTTTTGGATGTTGCTGTCTGCAAATGGTTTAATCAAGCGAGTGATGGAGTATCCGGATTGATTATTCAAAAGAAAGCTTTCCTTTTGAACGAGATGCTCAACGGCCCGCAAACGTTTAACCCTTAAAGTTATCCCCTCTCTGTGATAACATAAAGAATCAGGGGGGTCGCTGAAGACCCCAGCAGAAATTTCTTTATTGTAACAAGGATTTTTAATATTTTTGCACGAAATTTTTTTTCGATATACTTTTTTACATCCTTCATAAGATAAAACTAGTTAATATATATTTTTAATTTCAACATATGAAAACAAAATTAAAAACTAAAAAGAAATGGAAAAAATGACTCACGATTAAAAAAAGGCTGGGTGTAAAAGACCCCAGGGATAATTTTGAGGGTCAAAGTACGTAAGCAGGAAACACATTTATTTTATGGTGTAACAGCAAACTTGCTTCCTCATTTCTGTTTAATATTTAGTTGACCCTTGTCTCTGTCTTAGAAAAACAATTTCCAAATATTTTTTACCACGCAGTAAAATCCAACAGAAACGGTTCACACACCCCTGACTGTTTACGTTCGGATAGCCTGGATTGAAGCCGACCGTCAGCCCCGAAACCGACGCTAAATCTAGGTTTGACTGTAATTCTAAATACTATACCAAACCAGAGATTATCAACTATGTGCGTAAGACATACAGCCACATTCCACGTGCAATGTACCTATACGATACACATTCTTATTTTGTTTAATTTTGTGAGTGACGCACAGAGTCAAGTAATTATTACTAAGCCTGTGTGCTCTTTACCACGTATATGTACTAAAACGAGGGGCTAACTCAAAAATCAAAGTGGTTAGTTTAGAATTTTAGATGTCTAACACAAGAATGGTCGTTTTAGACGTACACTTCGAGAGAGGTTCTTTTAAAATGAAGGTACCGAGTTACAATTAGTATTTATCAATTCTTAATTATACTCACATTTTGGATTTCTATGTTCTTGTATTCGATTTGGTATGTAACAATCAGACCGTTTGGCTTTGCCGGCTCTTCCCACTCGAGTTTAACTTCAGGAGAAGGAAGACTGGTATTGTCCTTATTAGTAGATAATACGACTTTAAAAGAATCTGCTGGAATATCGTCTGCGCAATCCAGAGCCATTGTTCGATATGTCTTCATACTTTTAGTAGAACAAAAATCGTTTACTGATTTTTCGCTGGGGAGTTTTTCTCGACAAGCCTGAATCTCTATATTATATGCTGTAAAGTGTCGTAACGTGCCAATAACGAAAGTAATAGGACCGGCAGTGTAATTAGTAGTTGGAATCTCTCTTTCAAATTGCACTATCTTTCCATCTATTATTTTGTCTTCTAGTAATGTACCATCTTTTGATTCTAGAGAATTGGTTTTATTTTTTATTCCACCAACCAAGCCTTTTTCTACAGCATCTTTATCCTTTAAAAGCAAATGTAAACATTTTTTTAATTCATTCTTTAGATTAAATAAAATATTTTAAATGAAATATTTATAGAAACAAAATTATAATAATTATTAGAAAATATTTACCAGAATTTCAGTATGGACGTCCCGTTTTCTAAGTCTATTTATGTCATTTAAGATCTCGTCGATTTCTCGTCGTCTACGATTATTTGATGCTCTCTTGACGTAAACTTGATTGTGCAAAGCATCTTCGAAAGCAATAGAACTTGTAGCCTCCTTTTCTCTTGTGACTGAATCTACTTCTTGACTCGGACAATCGCAGGTATTAGTCTCTGGCTTGTTGATAAGATTCTTCTCAGCTTCGACTTTCTTATTCTCTTCTTCTATCAACACCGACTTTGCCGGTCTTGTTTCCGGAGCAGATAATGCTGAAAAGAAACATATTTGGACGTTTTTTTTAAAATATTATTCAAACAGAATTTACATTGGCATGGCTGAGATTCTTCAGTTTAAAAATGTAAATGCCTTCAAAAATTACGAAATGAAATCAAAAATGACAAAATGAAATTGAAATCTGTTGGGATCGAAAATCTAGGCGGCGTTGCAGTCAATCGACTGCAGTGTCACCTGGATTCCTGATCCCAATTAGTATAGTGAAGAAAAAAATATTTTTTAGGAAGTTGTTAACAAAGTAAGTTTTAGTCCCATGCATTTGGTCCATTTTTCCCCCTTAGAACTCGACGAAGTGAAGTTAGCTGGTAATTAAGTAAAAATACCTAATACTGCACAGTTTATTAATTTGTAATTCAAGATTCAAACAAACAAAACTATTCAAAATGCAAAGATTTTAACATTGAAGGGTTTAAAATTCAACATTGATTCACTATTTAAAAATTGTTTATTACAGCGTTAAAGGTTATTTAAATTAATTTTAATTTTAATGCTTTTGAAATATTAAAATTTAAACATTTAAATTGAATAGTTTTTTATTTAAAGTCCGAACAAGTACAAAATTTTAAATATAAAACTTTCAAAATGAAAACATTAAAATAGTGAAACAATCAAGGTGGATCCATTTCTTTTTAGAAGCGTTCAAAAATTGGAAAATTAAAAACATGAAAACTTTAAGAATAAAGATATTTAAAATAAAACTGAAATAGATTGAAACATGTGAAGTCAAAACGCTTTAAAACTAGTCTTTTAAAGCTCCACAATTTCAATTCGAACTAATTTTAAATAAAAGAACGACCAGATGTTAAGAATAATTAAGCAATTTGAATTTGAAAGCGCCCGAAATTAGAGAATGTTATATTTTTAGGCTTTAAACTAAACAGTTACCACTTTTACATGAAAGAGACAATGTTAAATCATTTTCACTTGAAAAGCGTTTAACATTTACATGTAATTTGAAACGCTTTCAAATAACTTCACAAGATATTCTCAACGCTTTCAAAATATTTGCATATACCCATATCTCAATTTACAAAAATATTATTTTTCATGAAATAAATGTTAAACGTAAGAAATGGTTTTCTTAACAAAATTTTATTTTCAAATACTTGAAATTTTTTGAAATCATTTGAAATTTGTGAAACCTCTCGTAATCCTTTGGAATGACTTGAAATACCCTAAAACTTTTGAAATATATATATATATATATATATATATATATTTTTTTTTGATATATTGAATAAAAAATATAAAATATTACGTAAGATTTTTGAATTCTTAAAAATCTTACGCATCCTTACGACGGAGGGGATGGGGGTCTAAAATTTCAAAAATTATTCTTAGGTAATTAATGAACGTTCTCCAAGGAAACTAAATAAAAACTTACGTTCGTCGCAGTAATTCCTCTGTTCCAAAAAAGTCGGATCATCTGGTTCATACCGGCCAAAAATCCGGTAAGAAGTGAGATTTCCATTTTTTTCAACTGGTGGATGCCAGGTGATGATCAAAACATCGCTATCATTACTGTAGGTTGAAAGTTTCTGTGGAACACTTGGAGCACCAGGAAGTGTTGTGAAATACGTGATTTCGCTTTGAGCGCCGGACCTCTCCGTAGCTATGGTGTAAGTTTTGATGTAAAACGCATACTGTGTATATGGCTTCAGTTTTGTGAGTATATGCGTCAGTTGTGGTCTCACGTCACTCTTCAAGTCCCCAGATGTTTCACTGGGCGAAACGTCATCAACCTTCCATCCATCACCTCCACAAGCATCCCTTCCATCATACATGGTCACATTTTGAAAAGGAGCTTCTATAAAATAGACCACATATCCCAAAAGAGTTCTAGTATCGTGATGTTCAAAGGGTGCCCAAGTTATCAAAGCTGCATTCGATGTCTTCTTGTCAATCCTAACCAGCAGCTCGGTAACGTTGCAAGCATTCTTATCACCATTGCTGTTTGGTGCCACTTCCAGATCAGTGAAGGGTTCTAACTTCGCAACTTCTCGGAGCTTCTCAATCTTCTGCAGGCACAGCTTTGGATTAAAATGAAAGAAAACCTTGCCCGGTGCACTATTTTTATATAAAATCTTAATAGACTTCTTCGTCTTCCACTCCCAAAGTTCCTGGAGATTCTGATTATCGAGCACGATGAGGCTTTTATCGTTCTCATTCTCATTGCCACGAATTATCTTAAGATTCTTGAGAAAGTTAAGCGAAATCAGGGGGAAGCTGCGAACGATTTTTAGATAGCCATCGATTTCTTCTATCGTGTTGAGACTGTCCTCCATTTCCTTGACGATGTTCTTACCCCCTCGGATTTGAATTTCCAAGCTTCCAGTGATGTGAGTGCATCCACGGAGCTTCTGAGCAGAAGCTATGCTGTCAATGTTGGCACCAGCGCATTCTTTTTGGCAAGGTCCGTTACACTTTTTACAAGTCGTTAAGTTGCTGGATTCGTCGTCCATGTAGCCGACGGGACAGTCACTTCGGCAGACGTTCTGAAACGGCTTGAAAGGATATTCTTTGTTCAAGTTCGACTCTCGCGGTCTCTTCTGCTCTCTACATTTGTTTTCGGTGATGCATCGGCGATCCATGAAAGAGAAGGTGTTGTTTGGACAACTATCCAAACACTGTCTTCCTAGCATGACGTTTTTACACGCTATGCAGTCGTTCATTGTGGTTCCCGTACAACCACCCAGGCAAGATCGGTCGCAGCACTGGCCATCTGACATGCAAGTTCCGTCGCCACAATGTGGACATACTGAAGAAAACAAGATAATTTTGGTTGATTAGAAAATAAAAATTATATCTTCTCGTTACGTTTCAATTCTTAAAATTCTATTAAAGTCTCTTACAATTTTTATTAAAGGTTAAGCTACGATTTGCGAGGGGCTGCCTACTCTTGAAACCTGGTGTACATTAGGGTGGTTCATAACTACACTACCGTCGGAAATTGTGCGCACGACTCGCGTGAGCGCTATTAAAATTCACTGCTGACTTCGAACCACGATATTTCGGCGAAAAAAAGAGATAGGACATTTCTCAAAAAACAGTTGGAAAGCTCATGAAATTCCACGTCTATAAGTACCCAACAACTATTTTTTGGACCTTCTGAAAATAGTACAGCACTTGAGAAGTTCAAAAAAAAATTCAAGATTTTCTCAAATTTTCTAACTTAAATTCAACTTTTTGCACGACCTAGGAAATTTTTTTCATAAATCTGAAAATTATACAACATCGAGCCTAAAATCTTATCTTTAATTTAAGCCAAAAAAACTTAAAAAATCTTCATGGGTGCCCGAGATATGATTAAAAATGTTCAATCGTATCTGAGCTCAATTTTAATCGACGATGACGGTTCTCGGCCGGTCTGCTGCTCGTATCCTTCGTTGAGGCAGGACCGAATAGGCCACGCACTAAGGTGGCGCCTCTTATACTTTTGGTTCTCTTCATTAGTAATTTTTATTTCAAATTATGGTGAATGAAAAAAATATTTATTGTTACTTGTGATTGTTGACAATTATTTGAATCTAATATTATCCCCATATTAAAGAATAGGACAATGTCCACTTAGGCGCCACCTCTGTGCGTGGCCTATTCGGTCCTGCCTCAACGAAGGAGGCGAGTAGAAGACCAGCCGAGAACCGTGATCGTCGATTAAAATTGTTCTCAGATACGATTGAACATACATTTTTAATCATAGCTCGGGCACCCATGAAGATTTTTTAAGTTTTCTTGGCTTAAATTAAATATAAGACTTAAGGCTCCATGTCGTATGATTTTCAGGTTTTTGAAAAAAATTTCCTAGGTCGTGCAAAAAGTTGAATTTGAGGTAAAAAATTTGAGAAAATCTTGAATTTTTTTTTGAACTTCTCAAGTGTACTATTTTCAGAAGGTCAAAAAAATATTTGTTGGCTACCAATAGACGTGGAATTTCATGAGCTTTCCAACAGTTTTTAAAAAAATGCCCTATCTCTTTTTTTCGCCGAAATATCATGGTTCGAAGACAGCAGTGATTTTTAATAGCGCTCACGCGAGTCGTGCGCACAATTTTCGACGGTAGTGTAAATACACATTTTTTTACTTTATTAAGAAAATAAGTTTTTTGTAATTTTGGACAGAATCGTCAAAATAAGGCTTATTGTATTGCCCCTTAACAATTCTCTTCATAATTAGCCATATAATACAAATAAAGAAATACGTTTTTCATTGCATCCCCATAAGCCTGTTTTATAGGATGCCAAAAAAACCCCATAAGTGAAAAATGAGGTTTTGCGAATTGTGTGTTATATATTTAGATATTACTTTCTACTCATGATCAGATATTTAAAAAAAAATTGTTTAAACCTTTTAATATTGTTTATAAGAATTTTCACTAAGAATGGAGGTAAAAAGTCGCGGTTTTTTCTGAATTTTTAACTTGTTTTCAATTTTTCAGTTAAAGCTAGAAAACAATCAATTAAAGTTAACAATTTATTACTATTTATAATAATATTCTCTTAGAATAATGCTAGAAAGCTGCGGTTTTTTTCTGAAATTTCAAACCTTTTTTTCAACTTTTCACTTAGAGTGCGGTAATAATTAATCAAACTCAATATCATAATTGTTTAAATTCTGCTTCCTCTTAGAGGGACGTTTACAATTATCTAAATGTTTAAATCTACTTTTTTTAAACATTGCGATACAATTGGACCCCCAGAGCTCGAAAATACAATCTTTTAAAAATGTCCGTGTGTGTGTACAATGTACATGTAACTTTTTTCTGTTCGCCATATTATCCCTGAGCAGCAAAAGAGCTATAATAATGAAATTTTAGAGAATTGTAGCTCCCACTGATATCCAGGTCTTATACATTAACAATCTCTTTTTTTTAATTATTTATTTACCTCTTATTTTACCAAAAACTTTATAGCAATCCTTTGTTAATGCTATTTAAAAGACGATTTTCCTTGATTTTAATTTTTTTTCATGATTAAAAAGTGAAAGAAAAGTTGAAAATTGTAGTAAAAACCACAACTTTATAGCAGTACTTTAAGAGAAGATAGTTATAAACAATAATAGGTACATTAGTTGATGTTAGTAAGTGTCGACCAGGTACATTGTTAAAAGATAGATTGGAGAATTGTTCGTTAGATTTGATTAATAATTACCTCGCTCTCAGTAAAAAATTCCTTGGTTTCTTGGGCCCCTATAAAAAAGGCTTATGAGGATGAATTTTAAAAAGCAATTTTTTATTTGTACCTATTATATGGTTAATTGTGAAGAAAAATGTTGACGGATAACTCGATAAGCTTAATATTGACGATTATGTCCAAAACGTGAATTTTTTTCAAACTACTCTAGTGTACATACCTTTATTAATTCTTTGAAACCTTTTGGAACTTTTTATTATTTTGACATATTTTCAACATGAAGGCCTTCTCTATATATTATATTCAGGGGATTTCCCAGTAGATTAAGGAATCATTTCTTATAAATTGAATCTGCCAAATGCTATAACTGTAATTAGCAACTAAAAATACTTTAGAAGACCAAAAATAATTTTGAGAATTTGAAGTTCTAAGATAAATATAATTTCAAATTTCTTATTCCTTTTGTAAAATAATAACGCCTAAATGCTTGTATTGATAAAAACGGAAAAACTCTATTTCATGTTTTTCGACGTGCAAAGAAATAAAGTTTTTGGAACAAGTTACGTTTGAAAATTAAGTCTTTTGACCATTTTTGCCTAGTATATTCAATTTGTCGAATCGACATATTAAGTTATACATTCATTTAGCGTGAGGTTATTTTTTTCATAAAAATAAAAATGTTCTAATTTCAAATACATACTTAAGAGGCATTTGACAGTCTGTCACGTTATTTTATTCGGCCGCTTAATAATAAGAAAGATGAATATACATATAACGAAAACATATATAACAAAAACTTAAATGGGCCAGACAGACGTATACCCTTATATATTTTGAACCATCTCACAACATTTCAGCGTAATATGTATATGTTACAGGCAAAGTCCGAAGTGCCGGCACACCGCAGTCTGCCTAGGCCCTCCGCGAATTGCCTGAGCGGTGTCAGGCAAAGTCCGAAGTAGCACTTTCACTTCGGACTCTGCCTAGGCAAATCGCGAAGTGCCCGACAGGCGCAGGAAAAGTCCGGAGTAAGAATAAAACCTTTGGGGTTTACTTTTTCCGCTGCACAGTGCGCTGGCTCGGGAATTTACAATTCAAAATAGTCTACAGGTCAAAATTGTGAATGGATTCAAACGTTTTTTTTTAGAAATGATCAGCAGTAAATTTGTAAGAAAGCTTATGCAGTATATTTATGAATTTTTGTTTCAGTATAATTATTTGTTCAACGCAAGTTTTTTTCTCTAAAGAAAATAAAAAATAATCTCGATATGTATCATATTTAACTTAGATGTACTTAGAAAACATAAATAATTTATTTTTAATATTCTTATTGTTCTTTAGTATAAATAATTTCCAAATTCAAGCCTTTTCAGGAAAAAACCGATTATTTAAAGCGCATTTACGGACTATATATTCCATACAAGTCACCAGTCTATTAATTGTAATAATTAGATTATTAATAACAATAATAACAACAATAATATAATAATACAATAATAATACAACATTATACAATAATTATTAATATAATTAAATTAATAATGAATTATTATAAATTCATTATTTTATTATTTATTTTATTATTATTAATATTATTATTAATGAATTAATATAATAATTATTCAAAAAATAAAAAAATCCAAAACTAACCAAAAATGCCTTCGACATATTGGGCTGTAACCATCTTAAGCCTGAGAGAAAAATGAGATTGGCAAATAAAAAATCTGTCTTTGATTGAATATCTGGTTTTTAAATGGTTTATAACAACAATGATTTTAATTATTGAGAGCTTTTAGACACCGAATATCATTTTAAAAATCTAATTCTTAGCACTTACACTTCAGAACAAAATTTCCTTCCAATGTCGTATTAGTTTCGTAACTAATGGACTTTATTATTTGTAATAATTAGGTTATCAATCACAATAATTGCTTATTGTTGATTGATTTGATGGAAAATGATTCAGTATACGTGAAAAATGCTTTCTATCATAAAAGATATGCTATAATTTTTTCTTAACTTTTCAGTAAATAGAGCAGTAATAGGTGTTTCGTTTAAAAAATTTGTTATTACATTTAAAATGTTCAATTTGGCTATTTCACTCAAAGACAGATTTTTTATTTTTCACTAAACCTTAGTATCATTGTTTAAAAAGTATTTCAAGATTTACCTCAAAAATTAAAATCATTGTTGTTATAAACCATTTAAAAACCAGATATCCCTTAAGAAAAAGAAGTATTGGAAAGTATTGAATCTAATACTTTTTTGGCGAATAAGTATTGGAAATCCAATACTTTTTCGCGAAAAAAGTAATGGATCCAATACATACCAATACTTCTTTTTCATAAGGGATTCAATCAAAGACAGATTTTTTATTTGCCAATTATTGTTATTATATTACTATATCATATTATTGTTATTGTTATTGTTGACAATTAATGTTTCAGACTTGAGATAGTTACAGCCCATTATGTCGAAGGCATTTTTGGTTAGTTTTGGATTTTTTTGAGTAATTATTATATTAATGCATTAATAATAATATTAATAATAATAAAATAATTAATTTATAATAATTCATTATTAATTTAATCATATTAATAATTATTGTATAATTTTGTATTATTATTGTATTATTATATTACTGTTGTTATTATTGTTATTAATAATCTAATTATTACAAATAATAGACTGGTGACTTGTATGGAATATATAGTCCGTAAATGCGCTTTAAATAATCGGTTTTTCCTGAAAAGGCTTGAATTCGGAAATTATTTATACTAAAGAATAATAAGAATATTAAAAATGAATTATTTATGTTTTCTAAGTACATCTAAGTTAAATATGATACATATCGAGATTATTTTTTATTTTCTTTAGAGAAAAAAACTTGCGTTGAATAAATAATTCTACTGAAACAAAAATTAATAAATATACTGCATAAGCTTTCTTACAAATTTACTGCTGAGCATTTCTAATAAAAAAAACGTTTGAATCCATTCACAATTTTGACCTGTAGACTATTTTGAATTGTAAATTCCCGAGCCAGCGCACTGTGCAGCGGAAAAAGTAAGCCCCAAAGGTTTTATTCTCACTCCGGACTTTGCCTGCGCCTGACGGGCACTTCGCGATTTGCCTAGGCAGAGTCCGAAGTGAAAGTGCTACTTCGGACTTTGCCTGACACCGCTCAGGCAATTCGCGGAGGGCCCAGGCAGACTGCGGCACTTCGGACTTTGCCTGCAACATATACATTTTTCTAATTATAAAGCGGCTGAATATAAACCATGTAATTGGTCACGTGACACGGATGTATTAAAAATTGTCATTTTTTTTCATTATATTTCAAAGCCTTTAAAATTAGACCATCTTTCAAGATTTTAAAATTCCTATTTTTAATCTTTTTACCAAAAGTAAGTTGAACTATGGTTATAAAATTAGGAAGGATTGTAGTCCCAAATAAAGCCTATTATTGAATAAGTTTAGAGACAGATCAGATAAGAATTTTTTTTCGATTATATATTTTTATCAAAAATCTTTTTAGATGTGATTTTTTTGCAATTTTGATCACATTTCAAAAGACAACATTTATACATAAATTTAAATAAAACACATGCGACTAAAAAAAGGTTGAGGTTGATTAATTAAATATCGTGAAAATGACAAAAAATGAATTTGAAAAATTCAAAATTTTTAAGAATTTTCATCACAATATTGGCGATAGAATGTTCACTAGGGTGGTCCAAAAACGCTTTTCGAGATACAGGGCAAGCCCCCTCCCCCCAAAGTTTCCATTTCTAGAGAAAAAAAATCCCTATTTTTTTTCGAAATTTAAATATTAACACGTGCCACCGGGCACTTCAAAATCCCATTTAATTGAAATGGGAAATTTTGGATTTTCGAAAAATTGAACTCATACTTCAGGGTTTAATCGAAACGTACCAAACTTTTTAGGGATTGAAGAGGAGTACCTATGAAATGAAAGCATACTAATAAATTTTACTTTTAACCCACCCTTACCCCTCCCCCACACACACACACGAAGCGGCCCAAATATGATCCAAAAATCAAAAAACTACATTTTTACGTATTACTGTTACTTTTTAGCAATTTCCGTCGTCTTTTTCATACAAATAATTACTAATGGACAATTTGAATATTTCCCATGACTTTTTGAACAATTTTTAATTGTTTAAACAAATGTAACTTATTTAAGCAATTATTTATTCCCAAAAAAT
>CAKNXH010001660.1:159335-177128 GCA_932178445.1 Andricus quercusramuli | reverse complement strand
TATTTAAAAATATCATTCTGCAACCAAAAAGGGAATAGTTAACAGTAAATAATTACATCTTTGAACAAAGTGAGGAATTTTCATGTGGAATGATGAGTCCTCAAATTTTAAACCAAAAAGTTGAATTTTTAACTGAGATAGTGATATTTATCCTTGCCGGATGGCCACGTTATATTCACTTTCGAATTTGTATTTTCGATACAAACTCCACTCCAATTTACACAAAGCTGATCTTAACACGCTGCACTTGCACAAACGGATAGCGTCAGCAGTGTGCGCTTCTTCCACGTCATTTGAATATTCACAATTTTCGCAGGTATTGACATTGATTTACAATATAGCCATAATTCATGATTTCGAATCTTTTGAGTGAAGACCGAGACGCTAAAGGTTGCTATGGTAACAAAATGGCGGCCGGTGGTAGAGCGCAAGTGGGGACAAAACTGGGAGAGCTTAACACTCTTCTCCGCCTCGCGCTTCGCGCTTGTCTACGACTTGTATTGCAAACTAGCACGTGGCGTATAATGACCGTCCTAAGAAAAATGAAGACCTAAGACCTAGTTTCAGACTTTTCGAATGGAAAGAATTAACAGTTAACCAGCGAGAGAAATTTTCAACCAAAAAGCATGACTTTTCTACCAAAGTATTAATTTTCTATCCTAACAGACGGAAGTTCAACAAAACAGTTGAATCTTCGACCAAAAATGACAACTTTTCTCGAAAATAGTTGAATCTTCACCCAAATAATTAAATTTTCAACCAAACGAGATTAATTCTGCACCAGAAATCTATAAGTAGACTTTTCAATTGAAAATCATTAACTTCAAACCATGAAAGATGAATTTTCCATCAAACAAGAGGTTTTTCTGCCGAGACATGAATTGCGAATGTAAAAGGGCGGATGTTCTATCCACAAAGACGAATTTTCAACACAACAGTTAAATTTTCGACTAAAAATTATGACATTTTATCAGAATAGTTGATTTTCCAACGAAATAGTTTTATTTTCATTTAGAAGAAATGAATTCTGAACCAAAAATATATAATTCATCTCTTAAATTAAAAATAATTAGCTTTTTAACAAAAAATGTCCTTTTATAAAATAGTTGAATTTTCAACCCAATAATTAAAGTTTGTACCATAAGAGATTATTTATGCACCAAAAATATGAGACTAAACATTTTCAATACAACTAATTAACCTTAAACCATATAAGATAAATTTTCCATCAAACAAGATTATCCCTTACTTGCCACTGTGGGGTGGATTACACCCCAGGCTTTTTTTTCTTAATTTTAAGTACCTTAACGTGAAGGAAATCGCTTTACATCAATGTTTGCCAATAGCTCGAGACTGCCAGTACCTATTCAGGGCATTGGCATAGCGCTGCAATATTTTACGCGTCTGTGGTAACTGTTCGAAGTTGCGTGGGGTGTCCAACACCCCTGTGTGGCAAGAATGATCGAAATTAATTTTTCGGGTTGAATTTTTTGACGAGTATATTTTGATTCCAGAGTGTAGAATATAGTAATAAAATATGTGATTTTAGCCTTGTGTGAAATGTACGCAAGGCTAATTCTCGCACATGTATCGAACGGTATTTTTTGATACGGCGTGTGCAAAGCTTGATTTAGAATACGCTAGCGTGCGCAATATCGAGCTTTGCGCAAGGCGTGTCAAAAATTACTATTATACTTTAAATTGATTAGTTTTTCTTTAGAATAATGTTTCTTATCATTTTTAGTAAAAATAATGTAAGATTATCTTTTTTCTTCATAAATAAAATATAATTTTTTGGCAAAAATGCACAACTAATTTTTCAGGAAAATTTCGTCTTTCATTCTTCATAATAAATACGTTTTTTGGACGATCCTGTAAACTAAGTTTTTTTCTTATAGTAACACATCATTAGAAAACTCACCTGAAATTTTAGCCCTTAATATTAAACAATATAAAAAATATGATTTTTTTTTGTAAAAATTGTCACTTTTTCATTTTTTTTTTGTTTGCTTCTGCACATTTTTCAGTGTACTTAATTTCAATTTTTGGCTATATAACCTATATGATCTTTTAAAGTAAGTTTTTTAGAAGTTCCATACCATTTTTCAAAGAAAAGTATTCAATAGCTAATTTTTATTACAGTTTTTATGGCGGGGGTGGCCGACACCCCAATGTGGCAAGCGTGTTACTCCGCGAAGGTGTGTCAAGCAAGGGCTATTTTTCTGACGAAACATGAAAGATGAATGTAAAAGGAGGGATTTTCTATCCAGAAAGACGAGTTTTCTTTTTAAGGTTTCCTTTTCAATCGATTCGAAACCAAAAATATAATAGTAAACATTTTAGATAAAATTAATTAACTCTTAATCATAAAAGATCGGGGTTTAACGGAAAAAGATGACTCTTCTAACGAAATATGAATTATTATTAATCTAAAAGGACGGATTTTCCATAAAAAAAGATGAATTTTCAACAAATGAGTTGATTTTCTAAAAATATAGTAAAATTTATGATCAAATAGTAAAATTTTGAACGAAAAATATAATATTAAACTTGTCAAATTAAAACAATTAATTTCCACCAAAAAATATGACTCTTCAGCAAAATAGTATAATTTTCAACAAAATAATCACATTTTTAACCAAAAGACATTAATTCGGAACCGAAAATTTAAAAGTAGACTTTTCAAAACAAAAACAAAGAAATCTGGCCGCTTCGCGAGCACATTCTCATCGCGCGCTTCGCGCGCGGCTCGCTTCGCTCGCAAGTTTGAGCGCGCCTAGGGCGCGCGACTGTTGGATCTCGCGCTTCGCGCTCGATCATATATTTATCTCGCGCTTTACGCTCGATTATATATTCACCTCGCGCTTTACGCTCGGTTTCTCTAGATTTTTGAACTTCGTGTTCGATTTTGATGGAAAGAAAAAGTTTATTTGCAAATATTATAAAATTATCAAAACCTCTACATGTGAAGTGATTGTTGAATTTGTTTTTATTTTAGAATGAAATGGAACTTTATTTACTCAAGGTTCTATCGACCTTAAGGAATACATTCTCATCCAGACACTCGCGCTTTGCGCTCGATATGTGATTTGGAAATCATTTGAACCTTGCGTTCCACGCTCGGTTCTGTGCACCGTATGATAGAAATGAAAAAGTCACGAATAAAACAAAAACTACGCATCCTATCAGAACATGATTTATAACAAATTTGTACCTCTCCTTTGGATGAACAAATTTTGTCTCTGTCACTTTTTCTCGTAGCTTGTGTGATTCGTCTAAAAATTTAATTGTACTACTTCCAATGCTGTCTTTTACGAATAAAATAAAAACTACGCATCATATCAAAAAGTGAATAATGACAAATTTGGAGATAATTTTTGGGTGCATAATTTTTTTCCATTCATCTTTGGTGGTATCTTGCATAGTTTGACAGCAAAATAAAGTGATTGATTTTTAATTATTTTTTTGTGTGATCAAAATTTGGATTTTTGATTTTTCAAAAAATTCAAAAAGTTGTTAAGAAAATATTTTTGTTAAATATATATAATTTTAGGCTTATTCAGGGCTCCTGAAATATCGTCGACCAGAAGTCGTCCGATTTTTCCCTTGCCCTCTTTTTTTTTGTTATAGATGGTGTTGTGCCAGCTTAACGTTATAACAAATACGTGAAGAAAATTATGAAAGCGATTCTTTCCAGTCGCATATTTTAGGGCTCATTGAGGACTAATTTGGGCCCGTGTTCCTAAATGTAGGGCTCCAATATTTTCTTAAAAAATTTGTGTTTTGTACTAGCTTAACGTAAAGCTAGCCGAACATTGCTGTAAAACGTACTAAAAATGATTTTACAGAAAATTCACCTTATACAATAATTTAGGGCTCATTTAGGGCTCTAGGAATATAATAATTAAAAATTCAAAAAAATGTTTAAACAATTTTTGTTTAAACATTCCTACTGAAAATGAATTGAACATATTCATTTTCTTATCCCACGTTGAGGCTCATTCAGGGCTCCTCGAATATGATATTTGAACATTAAAAAAAATTGTTTAAACAATTATTGTTTGAACAAATTTACCCAAAAAATTTAGGTTTTTTTTTTTATTTCCCTTGCATAATTTCAGGCTTATTTCGGGCTCCTGAAATATCGTCGACCGGAAGTCGTCCGATTTTTCCTTTGCCCCTTTTTTTTGTTATAGATGGTGTTGTGCCAGCTTAACGTTATCAAAAATACGTGAAGAAAATTATAAAAGCGATTCTTTCTAGTCGCATATTTTAGGGCTCATTGAGGACTAATTTGGGCCCGTGGTCCTAAGTTTAGGGCTCCAATATTTTTTTTTAAATTAGTGTTTTGCGCTAGCTTAACGTTAAGCCAGCCGAACATTGCTGTAGAACGTACTAAAAATGATTTTAAAGAAAACTCACCTTATACACTAATTTAAGGCTTATTTAGGGCTCTAGGAATATAATAATTAAAAATTAAAAAAAAAAAGGTTTTAACAATTTTCGTTTAAACAATCCTACTGAAAATGAATTGAACATATTCATTTTCTTATCCCACGTTAAGGCTCATTGAGAGCCCCCCGAATATGATATTTGAACATTTAAAAAAATTGTTCAAACAATTATTGTTTTAACAAATTTACAAAATTTTTTTTTTTTTTCTTGCATAATTTCAGGCTCATTTAGGGCTCCTGAAATATCGTCGATCTGAAAGCGTCCGATCTTTCCTTCGTACTTGGAAACTTGTCACTTTTCGCATAAAACATTAATGTTAAAAAAACTCCAAACAATACCGTCTTTAACATGAATATAACTTCAAACTGCTAGTTTGCATTTTTGGGGCATTTTCCAGATCGTTTTCCAGGCAGAATAGAAGGGGTTTGGGAGTGGGTAAAAATTAAAACTTATTGAGTAGAAAGTGTTCCTTAAACATTCCTTAAACAATCCTTGAGAGGTGGCTAAAGTTTTATTTGCAAAAAGTTAATAACAAGTACTTCTTTCTTCTTTCTTCCTCAATGAGCCCTAAAATATGCGACTGGAAGGAATCGCTTTTATAATTTTCTTCACGTATTTTTTATAACGTTAAGCTGGCACAACACCATCTATAACAAAAAAAAAAGGGCAAAGGAAAAATCGGACGACTTCTGGTGGACGATATTTCAGGAGCCCTAAATAAGCCTGAAATTATGCAAGGGAAATAAAAAAAATCTACATTTTTTTGGTAAATTTTTTTAAACAATAATTGTTCAAACAATTTTTTTTAATGTTCAAATATCATATTCGGTGAACCCTAAATGAGCCTTAACGTAGGATAAGAAAATAAATGTCTTCAATTCAATTTCAGTAAAATTGTTTAAACAAAAATTGTTTAAACTTTTTTTTTGAATTTTTAATTATTATATTCCCAGAGCCCTAAATGAGCCCTACATTATGTAAGGTGAATTTTCTGTAAAATCATTTTTAGTACGTTTTACAGCAATGTTCGGCTAGCTTAACGTTAAGCTAGCGCGAAACACTAATTTAAAAAAAAATATTGGAGCCCTAAATTTAACACCACGGACCCAAATTAGTCCTCAATAAGCCCTAAAATATGCGACTGGAACGAATCGCTTTCATAATTTTCTTCACGTATTTTTTATAACGTTAAGCCTGCACAACACCATCCTAAACAAAAAAAAGGGGCAAAGGAAAAATCGGACGACTTCCGGTCGACGATATTTCAGGAGCCCGAAATAAGCCTGAAACTATGCAAGGGAAATAAAAAAAAAACCTAAATTTTCTTGGTAAATTTGTTCAAACAATAATTGTTTAAACAATTTTTTTTAATGTTAAAATATCATATTCGGTGAGCCCTAAATGAGCCTTAACGTGGGATAAGAAAATAAATATGTTCAATTCATTTTCAGTAGGATTGTTTAAACAAAAATTGTTTAAACTTTTTTTTGGAATTTTCAATTAATATATTCCTAGAGCCCTAAATGAGCCCTAAATTATTGTATGAGGTGAATTTTTTGTAAAATCTTTTTTAGTACGTTTTACAGCAATGTTCGGCTAGCTTAACGTTAAGCTAGCGCAAAACACTAATTTTTAAAAAAAATATTAAAGCCCTAAATTTAGGACCACGGGCACAAATTAGTCCTCAATGAGCCCTAAAATATGCGACTGGACAGAATCGCTTTTACAATTTTCTTCACGTATTTGTTATAACGTTAAGCTGGCACAACACCATCTATAACAAAAAAAAGAGGGCAAAGGAAAAATCGGACGACTTCTGGTCGACGATATTTCAGGAGCCCTAAATAAGCCTGAAATTATGCAAGGGGAAAAAAACCTACATTTTTTGGTAAATTTGTTTAAACAATAATTGTTTAACCAATTTTTTTAAATGTTCAAATATCATATTCGGGGAGCCGTAAATGAGCCTTAGAGTGTGATAAGAAAATAAATATGTTCAATTCATTTTCAGTAGGATTGTTTAAACAAAAATTGTTGAAACTTTTTTTTTTGAAATTTTAATTATTATATTTATAGAGCCCTAAATGAGCCCTAAATTATTGTATTAGGTGAATTTTCTGTAAAATCATTTTTAGTACGTTTTACAGCAATGTTCGGCTAGCTTAACGTTAAGCTAGCGCAAACACAATTTTTTTTTTTAAATACAAGAGCCCTAAATTTGGGAATAGGGGCTCAAATTAGCCCTAAATGAGCCCTAAATTATGAAATAGGTTACATCTCTATACCTCAATAGTGTTGTGCCACCTTAACATACCTTTGTTTTTTGTAATTTTGAAAATGCTATAACTCCGGTAATTTTCTTTTTATCCGAAAAAGTCATTAGGATAAATTGTTCGAGTTTTGGAGTACTATGAACAGCCTTACCTAGAATTTTTGAATTGAATTTTGAATAAAAAAGAGTACCTCCTGAAGCAAGGTGAATTATTCTTCTAAAAGTACGGATTTTATATCCAAGAAGACGAACTTTCAACAAAATTGTTGAATTTTTGACCAAAAAGATAACTTTTCATTAAAATAGTTGAGTTTTCATCAAAATAGTTGAATTTTTAACAATATAATTGAATTTTTAATCAAATAGTAACATTCTGAACCAAAAATATAATATTAAACTTCAAATAAAAATAATTAATTTTACCCAAAAAATATGACTCTTGAGCAAAATAGTATAATTTTCAGCCAAATTATTACCTTTCAATAAAAAAATATATAACTTTACAATAAAATAGTGAAATTCTTGAGAACATAATCAATTCGTTAACCAAATAAAAGATCTTTTAACCAAAACAAATGAATTCGGAACCAAAAATATATAAGTAGAAATTTGTATAAAGAGAATTCTTTCAGCCAACAAAGATGAATTTTCAACCCATAGTATTTATTTATAGCTAACCATATTACCTATTCATTTTGACGAGTAGGTGTAAGGGACCATTCATCAATTACATAAGGGCGATTTTCACCATTTTTGACTCCCCCCTTTCTTACGTAATATGTAACTTAGAATTTTTCTTAATAGCGTTGAATAGTTACATATCATTAGAAAAACTAAAACACGTTGTTATTTGACATAAACAAAAGATTTTTATTGGTTGAAAAAATTATATTAGTCTTTGAAAGTAGTAGTAGCTACTGTGATCGTTCGAATTGAAACAATAATTGACGCAGTAAGATATTATGTAAGAATTGTTTTAACCCCCCCTTCCCCCGAGGTAAGAGCATTTAGGGATTTTTGACCCCCCCCCCCCCTCCTCGGGACCCTTACGTAATTAATGAATGATCCCTAACTGCTTCGAAACTTGTTTAATAATTGAAAATATGCCCGCTGCGCGGGCACATCCTCATTGCGCACTACGCAATGAGTTGGAAATAACTGGTTAACAAACTCAACCTTCATTATAGGACCCTTAAAAAATTTATCAAAGGCTCACTCGATTGGACAAATCCTTCAAAAGTTAGCGTGGCTACAACATTCTCATGAATGAGAATGTAAAAATTCAGCAGATCTAATTTGGAACATACAAGTCAAAGAATTCGAAGAAGATATTCAAAATCATTGGACTGTATTTTAAAAAGATCGTACCTAGTATAATTTACTTGATAACTAATATCTTATAGAACTTTTTCAATTCTTGTGCGTTGCTATATGATGATTCATTAATCTTGCTGACATCTACTAAAAACCATTACTATAACTCATGATTCTCGTTAAATACGTAGTTTTGAAAATGATCAAACTCTTTGAATTTTGTTTTTATTGAACATTTTCATGGGATAATGTTCAAATAGATTTAATACCTATCAAAAATTCTGTAGAAATTCTGTGCAATCTTTGTCTTTTGATGTCTTCGTTGGGATATTAGATTGATGACCGAAAATTGATTTTGAATTGGTACGTTCTGTTCAAATCTATAGTCGAGGGCAATTGTTGAATTTAAACAAAAATAATCAAGTACCTTCTATTTTCGAAATACGTTCAATTCCATATGTAAATATAATTTTATATAATTGGAGTTCACAGCATTTTTTATTATTTAAAAAGTTTCTGTAATTGGTTGGGTATAGATTAAAATTATTGGTTGAAAAATCAAATATTTTTATAAAAAGTTATCTTTTTTGGTATAAAATTCAACTGTTTGGTCGGAAATTCTTCTTTTTGGATAGAAAATTCATCCTATGTTTCGGCAAAAAATTCATCTTTTTATATAGAAAACTCATCTTTTATGACTAAAAGTTAATTCTTCTTATTTGAAAAGTCTGCTACATATTATATTTTTGTTTCCAAAGTCGTCTCTTCTCGTTAATAAATTCTACTGTTTGGTTGAAAGTAGTCTTATTTTGTTGAAAATTCAACTATTTTGTTCAAAAGTCATGTTTATTTGGCTTAAAGTTAATTAATTGTATGTAAAAAGTTTACTTATATATTTTTGGTGCAGAAAAATAATCTCTTTTGGTTGGAAATTTTATTTATTAGGTCGAAAATTCAACTATTTTTTGTTTTATTTGAAAGCAAGTTATTTTTAATTGAAGAGATGACTTTTATATTTTTAGTACAGAATTCATTTCTTTTGATTGAAAATGAAACTATTTCGTTGGAAAAATCAACTATTCTGATGAAATGTCATAATTATTGGTCGAAAAGTCAACTGTTTTGTTGCAAATTCGTCTTTGTGGATAGAAAACCCGCCCTTTTACATTCGCAATTCATGTTTCGGCAGAAAAAACATCTTGTTTGATGGAAAATTCATCTTTTATGGTTTAAAGTTAATTATTTTCAATTGAAAGGTCTACTTATTGATTCCTGGTGCAGAATTAATCTCGTTTGGTGAAAAATCTAATTATTTGGGTGGAGATTCAACTATTTTCGTGAAAAGTTGTCATTTTTGATCGAAGATTCAACTGTTTTATTGAACTTCCGTCTGTTAGGATAGAAAATTAATATTTTGCTAGAAAAGTCATATTTTTTAGTTGAAAATTCCTCTCATTGGTTAAATGTTAATTCTTTCTATTCGAAAAGTCTAAAACTACTAAATTTTGTGTTCAGATCTCCTGATATTCAATAAATGAGATTAAGTTTTTGCGATTTCAATAAAATTAATTTCTTCTTGCTGTTCTTGCACCAAACCGCTCAATTGTAAAACTTAAAAGATGCATAAGTAATTGTAAATTGACACAATAAAAAATTCTTCCATTTTAATTGTTTACAATATAAATTTTCCCAAGATTTGTAATTGAGGATCCTTTAATTTCGAATATGTGTGATTTTAAAGATAAAAAGTGAAGTTTTAAATTATAATTCTTCCAAATTGAAGAAATTTCGAATTCATATCATAAGAATTACAGAATATAAGTTGTAAATTGTCCAAATTGTTACGATTGGAAGCTATTCAATTTTAAAGATGTATGAATGAAAATCGTCAGATTTTGATGATTTTGATGATCAAAAGTCAAGTTTTCATTTCTAAATCATCCAAAATAAAGAAATTTCGAAGATGAATCATTAAAATTACACAATTTTTAATTGTAATCTTCTAAATTTGAAAACTCTTTAATATGAAAAGATTTATAGAATTCATATCAATTTTGAAGAGTTATAAATGAAAATTCTTGAATTTAAGAATATTGAATTACAAATTACTTGGTTTTCAAGATTTATATTTTAAAGGTACGTACACATTTTTTTAAATAGTTAACTATATCAAAAAAATGTTCCAAATGACATACATATATATGTACCTTTAAAAAGTAAGTAATAAATGCTGAAAATAGATTAATTTGTAGATAATTCTATATTTTCAACATTCCAGTTTTTTCAATTGAATATCAAAATTAATCAATTTTTAATTGTAAAACTTGGAAGATGCATAAGTAATTGTAAATTGACACAATTGAAAATTCTTCCATTTCAATTCCTTTCAATTCAAATTTCCCCAAGATTTTCAATTTAGGATCCTTTAATTTTTAATGTGTGTCATTTTGAAGATAAAAAGTAAAGTTTTCAATTATAAATCTTCCAAATTGAAGAAATTTCGAATTTATATCATGAAAGTTACAGAAAAGATGTAAAAATAAAAATGGCTGAATCTTGATGATTTTGAAGTTTAAAAGTCAAGTTTTCATTTCTAAATCTTTCAAATTGAAGAAATTTCGAAAGTAATTTATCAAAACTACAGGATTTTTTATTGCAAATTTTCAAAGTTGGAAATTTTTTAATAATAAAACATGTATAGCATTTAAAGTACTGCAATTCGAAAGAGATACAATTGAAAATTCTTGATTTTCGAAAATATACGTAAAATTGAAAATTGTTCAATTTTAAAGATTCATATTTCAAAGGTGAGTATACATTTTTTCAAATAATTAACTATTCCAAAAACATGTTTCAAATGACATTCTTTTATAATATAAATTTTGAATATTGAGTAATCTTTGATTTTATATTTTCAAGAATTCAGAATTTTCGATTGCAAATAAAAATTAAAGAACTTGTTATTGTAAAACTTAAAACCTGCATAATTCATTGTGAATTGATGCAATAAAAATCTTTTCAATTTAGCATCCTTTAACTTTCAATGCGTATCATTTAAAATAATGTACTTATATCTTATATCTAAATAAATTCTTAAATTTTAATATTTTTGAAGATAAAAAGTCGAGTTTTCAATTGTAAATCTACCAAATTGAAGAAATTCGAATTTAAATCGTAAAAATTACAGAATTAATAGTTTTAAATAGTAAAAATTTTGAGAAGTTACAAATGAAAACTTTTCTACTTTAAAGATGTATAAATAAAAATTCTCAAATATCAACAATTTTCATGATCAAAAGTCAAGTTTTCATTTATAAGTCTTCAAAATCTTCAATCAAGAGATTTCAGGTGATTTGAGGAAATTGAAGACATTTGAAGACAAGTAATTAAAAATTTTTTTTTAATATTTGATGAGATTTCAAATAATATTAATGAATTTTAAAGAATTTCAAGAGGATACCAAAGAATTTAAGGATTTTCAAGAGATTTGACAAGATTTTAAAGATAAAAAGATATCTTGTGGAATTTCAAGAGAGTTTGATCGATCGGATTAATATCTGTAATAAAAATTTAAGTTGATTTGGATTTTATTTTTGAAATACTCTACAAAGATTATTTTGCCTTATTTTTCGAACAGGTATGGTTATAAACTTTGTGTTTATAAACACACGCGGTCGACTAGAGTAATTGCTGCAAGGTCAGAGTTCTGTTGTTAGTCAAAACTCTCCACAGCCGAGCCTGAGGGCTCAGCATAAGCGGTCGTGTTTTTGGTGTTCAGGCGTGTCCCTTTCTGTTCGGATCGCCTTCAATTTTGGATTTGTTTGCGAATTGGTGGTGGCTGGAGTGAGTGAGTTCCGGATGGTAAGTTTTTCCTAATTTTAATTAGAATTGTGTAGGGCTTCCCCCCCCCCCCCCCAACTCGCTTGGTGGAGGGTTACATTTTTCTTGAAAATCTGAAATTTCTTCGTAATTTTCTGCGTTAAGGCTCATTTAAGGCTCCCGAATATGATATTTGGATATTTAAAAAAAAATTTTAAGCAATTATTGTTTAAACAAAACAAGAAATTTTTCTTTATTTTCTTTGCGAAATTTCAGGCTGTTAATATTAATGGTGTTAATACCTCATATTATGGTAATACCTTATTATTATGAAAAATACGTGAAAAAAACCTTAATACCCATTCTTTTTTCCCACATCATGGAGGGAACACTTAGATTTCTCCGATTATGATAATGAAAGTTGAATAACATTTTTATTAGAACCTAATGCCTACTTTTTCTGCGCTGAAGTAGAATTGCATTATTTTTCACCAGCAACATTTACAATCAATTCTCATTCATTTTCAAACCTACAAAGTGTCGGGTAAACATAAAAACTGTAGTTATTTTTTAAATCTTTTTTGGCATAAATTATTCTTCATCGAAATAGGAAAAGTTAGGAAGAATTTCCCAAGTAATTTTATTTTTTCAGCAATTATTGTTAGTTTGAAAGAGTGTGCTTCCCATATAATTCATGAGATGGTATTATTTTTTGCGGTTAGTGATACGCGATTAATGTTAACAATATCATTTCTTCTCGCAGACATTCTGCAATCGTTGAGAGGTGGAGAATATTCTACTTCTTTTGAATGTCTTCCAATATTTTCCTAATAGTCCAGGCATCTGGTAGTTTTGTTCCCCAAAAATTTCTAGAAAAAATGTGTTTGATGAGAAAGTTTCAATGAGGGGTCCTCTTCATCATATCAAAAATGAAAAAAGAAGGAAGACAAAATTATGAGGAAATTTCGATAGAAAAATGATCCGCTATCTTTCATAGATTTCGAGTTAGGATATATTGAAAAACCCCCACTTTTTTGGATTTTCAGCAAAAAATCACTAGTTTTCGAAAAAGTGTTCCACAGGTGAGTGGAAGTAGACTCAATTTGCTGTGATTTCAAAAGAAAGAACAATGTCCTACCTATAATAGGTCATATGTTATGACCCCTCAAATTTGGCCCTTTTTGCCTATTTTTAGGGGCAAAAAAGTGCAGTTCAGTTTTTTCAAAATAAATCAAGTCAAGTTTACTTTACATTAACGATGCCAGAGGATGAAATAGAGTCTATAAAATTCTGCGTAGATATAAAAAAAAGTATTTTAGACCTATTATTTTGAGAATTGCAATGTTTAAAAAATTTAATTTTTTTTTTTTAATTTTTGACTAAAAATGAGAAACTTGTGTTTTTCCGAAATACCTCGTTTTCCGTGCATCCTACGACAAAATTCATAGAGAACAAATGAAAGTGGAGTCAATTTAGCAAAATTTCAAACAAAAAACTGTCCTAGCCCTAACAGGTCACGATATGACCTTGGAAAGTGCAGCCAAAAGTAGCTATGGCAAGATTTTGTTGTAAACAATTATTAATAAAAATATTTGTTCATTGATCAAAAAACATATCACACATTTTCAATCAATTAGAATCTCTTTTTTGTCACGAAAGTACTAAAAAAAGGCCAAAAAGTAATCACAAGTGGTGATAGAAAGTTTTTGTTATAAACAGTCATTCATTTATCAATGTCAAAATACCTTTTGTACATAATAAATGAAATGCACACACTTATTTGGGACAAAAACTTCGAAATATGAGCGTAGTTCTACTTTACGGTACGCTCAGGTGCCTCCATGCAGAAAGAGTGCACTTTCCAAGGTCATATCGTGACCTGTTAGGGCTAGGACAGTTTTTTGTTTGAATTATGCTAAATTGACTCCACTTTCATTTGTTCTCTACAAATTTTTTCGTAGGATGCACGGAAAACGAGGTATTTCAAAGACTTTCTTGTTTTTAGCCAACAACTAAAAAAAAATGAAATTTTTGAAACATTGCAATTCCCAAAATAATAGGTTGAAAAGACTTTTTTTTAGATCTAGGTAGAATTTCATAGATTCTATTTCATCCTCTGGCATCGTTAATGAAAACTAAACCTGACTTGATTCATTTTGAAAAAAATGAACTTCACTTTTTTGCCCGTAAAAACAGGCAAAAATGGCCAAATTTGAGGGGTCATAAATTATGACCTATTATAGGTAGAAAATTGTTCTTTTTTTGAAATCACAGCAAATTGAGCCTACTTCCACTCACCTGTGGAACACTTCTCCGTGCAGTGATCGTGCAAAGGTACACAGTACACATTTTCTTTTTTCTGTTGGACATTTTGCTCTAAAATTCAATGGGAATTATCCGTCCACGCAAAAGTAAATTTTGGAATTCGAAAAAAAAATCGGTTTGGCAACTGATCTGTTCTAGAATTTTTTATATGTTAAAAAGGACCCCTCAATGAAACTTTCTCATTAAAAACATTCCTTCTAGGAATTTTTCGGGAATTTCACTCATTCTTCCGATGGACTATAAAAAGCAGAAAATGTCAAGCTTTGTACAAGCTTTATATAGAGGTCAAAAAACATTTCCGCGTCTAATTAAAATTATATTTGGTGAACCAAATGCCAACGAGCAAATATTCGACAGGGAGATTTTCGTTTCGGAACAACGTTATCGCGGAATTACAATTAGTGTGGGAATTAGCTACCAAAATATTTAAGGAAATAATCGAAGCATAAATCGTACCTCTCTCCGTTCAAACGAATTCCAGCGGCTTTACATTATTCGATCGAGATTCGAACGTATCATCTACGGCCTACGCGGAAACGGGTTCCTTATTCTTCCGGCCTCAAGATGATTCAACCGAAAGCGACAGTACCGCTCTATTTGATTTGAGTCAGAATCGGAGAGCATCGTCATTTCGTGTAACCGGTAGGGCTTACCCTGGTTCAGATGGTGACATGCCAATGAAAATTGGTCGCAGAGTCAGCGCCTGGAAAATCACTTTTCCAAAAACAGAGAGAAATTCTCAGCAGTTTCTATTGATTTTCAAGGATTATTTGAGTACCAGCGGGATACATAGGGAATTATTCGCTCCATGTTTGCGAAAATATCTGAAGTGTTCTTACAGGTTGTGGTACCTCGTTACCAAAAACTCTTGGCGTATGTGAAGGGACTTCTCGCTCGCTTTCCTGTACGAATGAGGCATTAAGAAAGACGAGGCCGACCTTCTCCTCGAAGTCCATGAGTCGAAACTCGAGAAGAACGAAACGCTCGCGGAATTCGCATGTAGAGCTAGACTCACATTCGAGCGTATGCAGTATCCGCCAGAATTCAGAAAACAATTGAAACAAATACTGACGAAGTTTAACCTGCGTCTAACTTCCGAGATTCTAAATCTATCTCTCAAAAACTATACCGAATTTCTACATTTTTCGCGTCCAAGGTCTAGTCCAACAGACAGGCGATGAGAATTAAAAAAAAAAGCGAGTTACAGACTTTAATGATTTTTAACCAAAGCAGTTCGTGAACCCTGAAAAAGAACTTAAGGTTTAAAATTAAAAGTCAAAGAGAAATTTTCATTCAGACGTCAAAGACTTTACCAAAATTTGGACATATTTCAAGGGAAGTCAAATCAAGCGAATAAAGCGAATAACATCGGCGTGAAAACCTCTGTCGACAAAAATAGTTTGGATCAGTTGGATCAAGACCTTCGTTCAACCGGTCTAACTTGATCTGTTTTGATTGTGCAGGATCAGGGCATTCGTTCCGTTACTGTACGTCGAAACCAAAAATAGTTTGCTGCCTGTGTCGTGAATTAAGACACTAACACCAATTGTCCATGCTGAAAAGATTCTCAACATCGACCAACCTAAAAATTTAGGTGGCGTTGACTGTGATGTCAGCAAAACAGGCTCCAATGATCCTAACCCACTGGAGTTACGTGTATTGGACGAAATTCCGAGTCAGTCGGAAGAATCTAATAACGAAGTGGAGGATGTCCTACATGCGAACGAGGAGAGATCGACTAAGATAACTATAGCCTCATTGTCATTTACGGGTAAGGATTCGGAAGAAGACAGCGTCAGATCGTTCGATCGTTCGGAAATCTAACTTTCTGAACTTGGGTCGTAATATACTATTCCTCATTCCCTGAACATGATTTGATAATTGAATTCGAAGACAGTTGCGTACCGACTGATTAAGAGACATTTAGCAAATGTTAACAAATAAGTAGACATATGACATGTAAAAGACAATTTCCTTATTTCCTTCATGAAGAAACCTTATACCGGTAATAGGAGGATATATATTAATTCCCACAACCGACGTAAACCTAGATTTAGTATGTGGAGGAAAAATCGAAACCTATTATAATCGAAGTTGTTGCATTAATCTCCAGCGAAAATTGTGAAACATATAACAACCAGGATAAACTTCATTTATCAAAAAACATAAATATGACTAAAACGATTATTGTCAACGAAACTTACGATATGCAACATAACTAAAGAAACTTAGATAACTTGGATAAGAAATTAATTCAAAAGCCCAAACAAATTAATATAGAAGTACTTAGGAAAGCGCAACTTAGTCTAAACGATGTCCAAAATATACTCAATAATATGTCCACTCATAAAAAACCTAAAAGCTGAAATGAAACTACTATCTAGTCGAGCGCGTTAATCGAACCCTTAAGCCGATGCTTTCGCGATCCTAAACAAAGCAATAGGGAATGGGATGAAAACTTGCCAAGGATTCAGTTTGCGTGTAATATCGCTCTGAATTCAGGTAGTAGAGTATCGCGGATAGATTCAAATCAGTGGAAATTAAAGTAGGAACTGGAGTCTACTACCCAGACAAAGTTTCGAGTAACAAAGCTGAGGCATATTCCTCGAGGTTAACACATAAATTTGAAGGGCCTGCCTTCGTGCATAGAATATGTGGAACAGTCACGGTAGGATTGACAGATAAGGCTGGTAAAGTAGTGGAAAAATATAGTATTTCTGACTCAAAAATTCCACGTCGAACGCTACGCACTAAGTAATGTACATTTTTAGCTCATGGTAGGCAAGCGAACCACCGTCGCTCCTCTCTCCGAGACACCGAGTCGTCCTCCCAGTTTGATAAAATGTCGGATATAACCTATATAGACAACGATGCATCATTTTACGTGAATATTGGACTCACAATTCAATTAGAACCTGGATTAAATCGATTGAAATCCGGACCGAATCCTTTTATTGCTTGAGATCATTCCATTTTTGAGAGAATAGGCTTACGGCATCCTTCTCATTCAACACACAATACACACCACTACACATAAGTCAGTTTTAAAACACAACTAAAAAAAAAAAAAACAATACACGAAAGTAATACGCAAAAACAAATACACGGCGAGATAAAACGGAGACAGTACGCAGCGCGCGAAGGCTTTCTGTATACTGACAGGACGTGGGGAGGGGGCACAACCTTAACCATGATTCAACTCATACTAGGTCTAGCCAAAAAACGTCCCATTTTCGTCCAAATCGCGCATAGCAGCTGCGCGGCCATGTTAGTTACCATTCATTACAGCCGCCAGCTGTAAATTTATTCAATATGGCAGCGTAGCTCGTAGCGTTGCTTACTGGCTGCAATTTTTTTTACTTGCGCGTGGCTAGACCTGGTGTGAATTGGATCATGACCTTAACCATGATCCTCACACTTTCACGGACGTGTGAAGAGGATACGCAAGGACACGATGCGACTTCGCACTCACTGATGGGTGATTAAACACATATTTAAGTTTCTGAAGCATCACGAAATTAACATCTAAATTTTCAATTTGAAATTGCCGCCTGTTCCACTTCCCGCGAGGGGGACGACGGCTGCGACTGTTGGGGAGGAGTGGAGAT
>CAKNXH010001660.1:132685-154335 GCA_932178445.1 Andricus quercusramuli | reverse complement strand
GGGGTGGTGGTAAATTCTATTGTATGACGTCAGAATTTACCACCACCCCGAACCCTTAGAGTAGAGTGGAGACTCTTGGTGGGAGAGCCGCAGCGAGCGGTCCACACGTGTTAACGGAGCTGGACTCGAGAAATTTCCCCTCGCTGATGACCCCTGAGATAGAGCGAGACCCCTTGGGTATCGTGTCTGCCCTACCCCTGCATGGCGTGGTGTGGCCGTGCGTTCCCTTGCTCGACTCCCGTTTGGGTCGAGAGATTTCTCATCTCTGTTCCCAGATGGTGTCGAAGGGTTTACTACCTTCGCCTGGTATCCAGTAAAATCACCTGGGCATGGATGTATGTACAAAGCTTCATTGCTAGCGTACGTTGCCAATGTAAGCTTAAGTTCGCTTTCGCTTGAGGAATCAGAAGAAGAAGAAGAAGACCACTTACAGGCCTGGCACTTACGGTGCCGTTGCTCCTAACAAATCGCGTGTACGGAGATCGGTCTCCTTACCGTACCGGAAATCCAGATTATTTCTAGATACTTTCTAGACTCTGCTCGTCTAGCGAAAGTCTAGGGCAATTTTATGACGGTCGCCTCGTCTAGGATCCGTCTAGAGTCAATCTAGCGGCGTCTAGTAAGTTTTACCTGCGACCCTTTTGAGTCTAGCATTCGTCTAATATTGTCTAGAAAGGGGTCAATTCTAGATGATGCGTTCCTAGACGATATCATCTAGAAATCGTCTAGATTTTCGGTAGGGTATTATTCCTTCGTGGGCGACACCAACTGCCATTCAAATTCAAAGTTTTGAAGAAGATTGGATTTAAAGATCCAAGATGGGAGGGTCGACGGGCCGAACTAGAGTGCCGTCTGATTGATTGACTTTTTTTACTTGCACGATGCGAGACCATAGTTTGTTGGATCATGCCATGATCCAATCCACACAATGTTTAGCCAAAATACGTTCTATTTTCATCCAACTCGCGCATACTAGCTTCACGGCCAGCTTGGTTACCAGTCAACACAGCCGCCAGCTGTTCATTTATTGAATATGGCGATGTAGCTGGTATCTTTTCTGACTGGCTGCTCAGCTGGTAGTAGGCTCAAATCGAGAACTGAAATTCAGTTAATTCAATTCATAATTAAATTAATGCTTATTGATGAAAACAAGAATTGTGATTTTTCTTATTAATAAAGCTGAGAATTCTACAGGAGAAGTAATTTGATTTCAGCGCTGGTGGCATTACATGACCCCTTAAACTTCAAGGCCTGCTCCGTGCTTGGTTTTCTTGCAGTCAATACTCATCAAGGCCCTTGTAAGTAACCAGCAAAAAAGGAAGAATTGATGCGGATTGGGGTGAATTAACATTTTTGTAATGCGCGTGAATCTTGTTTTCTGATTCGTTCAAAAGTATTGAGACGCATCTAGATGAATTAAGACAGCGCGAATGGAATGCTTGTGAATTCATATAAATGTGTGGTGAAGGCCAATTAGAAAAAAAAATTAATAAAAAGTGCATGTGTCGAGACTGGAAACAGCGATCCCGCGTGTATTAGTCCAGAGTACCCGCCACTGAGCTACGAGAGAATTTACTAAACATTTATAATAAATTCCATATGCCGCGCATGTTAGTTTTCCTGTTACGGATTAAATTGTATGGAACAACACTTGCTGGAATTTGCCGTAACGCATTGGGGCGAATTCAAGTGTCTATTTTACTCTCGCGAATTCAGACGCATTGAGCAATGTTGAAGTGTTTGCATGCTGACGCATTGCAGTGTATTCGCTGACTCTAGACTTTTGCACCAAATTTGTACGTGTAGGAAGATTTAAAATTGAAATACCGTCTTCACGAATTTACACGAATTGACACATAGGTCCAGTTCGTCATTGTCTCAAAGCAAGATTTGCAGGGTGTCTTAGTCTTTTAATTCAATTCGTATCAATACTTTCTTTTTTGCTGGGACCAAATCCCCATCACTATATAGTAATGATGTTGGAGTACAACGATAATTAGTCACTCTTTTTAGCATACCAAGTGGGGGTCAGATCAGCTTAGGTAGGGATAAGCTTCAGGGTCACTGGGTGTGGTTGCCCTCTAGTTCTCACTCGTCGATCGATGCATAAAGATTATTTCATATTTGCTTCTCATTAATTCTCAGTTCACATTTCATTAATAACCTTTTGTACTGATTCTAAAAATATATACAATATCTATGCGAAGTGCATTGCGTTGTTAATGTGTTTACCTTATTTCTGATCTCGACATCCCAATTTACTACTACTTTATCTCTATTTTATATATGCTGTTTTGAGCCACTGCTAACAAATGGGGATTTGGTCCTAGCTCTCTCGTGAAGTCGCCGAAAATTAAAAGTTGAGTGAAATTGATGAACCTACCGAATCCTGCTACAAAAATTTTCAGAGCCCTGATTTCTCCTGTCAAATGAGCAGCTTTTGTACATGCGCAGTGTGATGCTGCAGGGAATCTACATGAATCTCTGTATCAAGTTTTCCATTTACAAATCTTCGTACTCCGCATCGTCATGTTGATCCGTAGTAATCCCCACTCTCTATGTTCTTAGCGTCGCCATTTTGCCTGGATCACTTGGTGATGTATTGGCTACCGCGCTGGAATCGAATTTCTTCTCCTGTAGAATTTCCAGCTTGGCTGCCATTATTTGTCAGAGTTAATCCTTCCGTTGATTCATTTTGATTAAAATCTAGAGCTGCGAAAAGTGGTTTTAACACAATAACAACACATGACTTAGAGAAAAACTCAATATTCATTTAGGTCTGGATTATTATTATTTGTTAATGGTTCACAATGATTTACAACTTGAGAAATTTTATTAAATAATATCTGAATCTACGTTTTCAAAGTAAATTCCCAATTCTTGTTTTCATTTATAAGCATTAATGAAATCATAAATAAAATCAGTTAGAGGAATCGACGGAAAACTGACTTTTTTCTGTTGGAGAAAAACAGGCAGACCCTTGGCAAAAGCGAAAATCATTGTGGGAGATGCCCCACGCGTTCGACTCTATCCAGCTAAAATCAGGATAGAAAAATCGTCATAATTTTTAGTCAATAGTGAAATAGGTAAAAATATAAAATTCACGCCTCCGTGGTCTTGCGAGTTCGAACTTGACCCCAAGTTCGAACAATACTACTGGGAAGGCATCCTCACCTAACGTTGATTTAAACATTAAAAATATTAAAAATGGAAAGGGGACTTTTGTGGTAGATACTGGGGCTAAATTAAATTTAATTGAAAAAAATGGTGAAAATGGTAACACCTGTAGATTTTCAAGTTAAATATAATTTATTTGGCATTACAGATCAGCCTGTAAAGACTTCTGGGGGAGTATATATAGATATTAACGGGGTTGCTTGCCCATTCCAAATAGTGCCAAACAATTTTCCCGTGAGTTGCGACGGTATGTTGGGAATGCCTTTCCTAGCTGATTCAGTGATCTATTTGCTGCCAACAAAAACAATAAATCATAAATTAGAAGAATTTCCATTTACTACCCCACCTAAAAAGGGAAAAACGCTAATTTTAAAAGCAAGAACGAAACAATTAGTAACTTTTGGGAGTCTTTAGCAACCGTGAAGGACGGAAACACTTGTGTTTATTGCGTTTACACTAACACCAGGGACGTAGAACTTTCAATTTCACCCGTGACTTTAGAAGAATTTAAAATCGCTAAAATTATTTCGGGATCTGAGAAGGAAGGCAATATCAAAAAGAATTCAGAAATTAATCTATCAAGTCGAATGGAAGAAGTAGAAAAGGAACTTCATTTGGAAAATTTGAACAAAGAAGAGAAAGAAAGTCTTTTGAAAACTGTATCAAAATGTCCTCATCAACTTTTCTTAAAAGGGGATAAATTGGGTTGCACAAACGTTATTCAACATAAAATAAATACCTAAGATGATGTACTAGTAAACAAAAGTAATTATAGATATCCAACAATACACAAAGAAGTAATAGATAAAGAAACAAAGAACTGAAAAAATTACGGTGCGATATCACCTTCCATATCGCCCTATTATTCACCAGTTTGGGTAGTACCAAAAAAGTCAGATTCACAGCGGAACAAGAGGTAGCGGATGGTAATAGACTATCGTGCCCTTAATGAAAAACTGTAGGGGATGCCTGCCCTCTCCCAAATATTACGGACATTTTAGACCAACTCAGGGGCGCTCAATATTTTACTGTACTTGATCTCGCGTCCGGATTTCACCAGATCGAGATAGACCCGGTGGACAGGCACAAGACGGCCTTTACTTTGTATGGACTATTTGAATTTAATCGAAAGCCTCTTGGGCTTGAATCAGTTCCCGCCACGTTCCAACGAATGATGGATCTAGTTTTATCAGGGCTTCAAGGGGTTGAAATGTTTGTCTATATGGACGACATTGTAATTTATGCGAAAACAATAGAAGAACATAATCAAAAATTAACAAAATTGCTGGATCGTTTGAAAACAACGGGACTTGTTTTACTGCCAGATAAATGCAGGTTTTTGTGCAAAGAAATCGGTTACTTGGGTCATGTGACTTCTAAAGAAGGGGTTAAACTAGATCCGAAAAAAGTTGAGGCTGTAAGTAACTTTCCTCGTCCGAGGAAAGTCTTCGAGAGTCCGAGAGATGGTCTTTAGAATATTCAACAATTCTCGGGACTAGCCGGTTATTACCGTCGTTTCATACCTAATTTTGCCACAATTGCCAAATCATTAACTTCATTACTAAAGAAAGACATTCCGTTTGTTTGGTCTGAGGCATCTGGGCAAGCCTTCGAGAAATTTGAAAAATATTCTTCGTACTAAACCTCTCTCACAGTATTCTGATTTTTCAAAACCGTCTATAATAACTACAGACGCATCCGATTATGCCATAGGAGCCATTCTTAGTCAAGGAGAAATTAAGAAAGACTTGCCAATTGCATATGCGTCGCGCACAATGTCTGAAGCCGAAATAAATTATACGAGCACTGAAAAGGAGCTTTCAGCTATTCCCTACTAAAAAAAAGTCAGGAATCGTCAGAAAAAAAGTCAGGACTTCTGACCATTTCTGACCACTTTTGTTACGTTTCTCGACAGAAATCGTCAGGAAAAGTCAGAGTTCGTGAGAAATGTTCAGAAATCGTCAGAGCTTTGGTTCGAAGGATAATCCTTTTATTAGGGGTCCAAGAATGGAATGACATAAAGCCTAATCCCGTTTATATTTCCCAGGTTATTTATATTATTTATTTATATTTATTTATGCATATTCTCTTTTTACTTGTAATTAATTATTAATATTTATATATTGAATGACTCTGAAGGTGAATCTGAAAATTTTGTCCGTTTTGACGTATCTTGTTCTCTTTACAAGATACATTATATTTGATCTAATTTTAAATTTTTTAGCAAAATTTTTAGTTATCTGAAATCGTCGAAACCCATAGATTCTGAATTTATAACTTTTAAATCTGTATATGCAACATCGAAAAAAAATATATTTTCAATTGTTAATCCTTTTGGGTTGCCTACCTGCGGTCCTAGCCGATGAGCTACCTGATGGGATGTGAATTAGCATATCTTCGGAAATCGTCAGACTCGTCAGGAATGGTCAGGATGTTCAGGAATCGTCAGAACTTCTGACCATTCGTGACGATTCCTGACTTTTTTTTTAGCAGGGATTATTTTTGCAGTAAAACATTTTAGACCGTATGTGCATGGTCAAGAATTTATTTTGGTCACTGACCATGAAGCATTGGTTTGGCTTGGTCAATTAAAAGATCCCACAATGGGATCACGATTAGCTTATTGGAAGATAAAGTTGCAAGAATACAAGTATAAGATAGTATATAAGCCTGGTAGGGTTAATGCTAACGCGGATGCGCTTTCACGTAATCCAGTAGGGATGAAAATAGGAACTGACGTAAATAACATGGGTGATGACAGTGAGGGAAAAGAATTAGAAAAAACTGTTTGTGTGAAGACGAGTCAAATTTTGCATGCACGTTCAAAGCAAGGGAATGTAGTACTTAGTCCGTTGTTTTAGCTTAGTAGAGATAAGGTGTGGATGAGAGATGACCACATTCTTAATTTCATCTCGTGTGACGGGGTGCTCACTAAACCCATAGGTCTTGAGCTTGTAGATAATTCGATTATCAATTCCTTGTACCTAAAAGATCCAGAAGCGCAAATAGGTTATGTTACATCTTATTCTCATGCTGGACGTATGATTTATAATTTATATATAAAAGAAAAATTTGATTCAAAAGTTTTTGCAAAAAACATAGAAAACGTGGTGAACACATTAAGAGAAGCCCTTGAATCGACCAGAAATAAAAGTTTTAGTATATCCCGTGAGGGAAATGGATTTGATTAATTGCCATGGGCCGTGATAGAAAAAATGTTTAGAACTAATTTTGCTAAAAGTGGTTTTCAGATAATAGTATGCACAGGCGAGGTGGAAATTCCTGAGGTAGCAAAGCGTCCGTATATAATCCGGGATTGTCATGACTCAACTGTCGGTGGACATGAAGGTGAAACAAAAACATTACAAAGAATCCGAGAACGTTTTTATTGGAAGGGCATGAGGGACGAAGTCAGAAATTATGTCAAAACGTGCGAAATTGGTCAGAAAAGAAAGTTAACTAGAATCAAAACTAAAATGCCGATGCGAATAACAGATGCCCCGATTAGAACGTTTGAAAAAGTACAAATTGATTTAGTGGGTCCTTTGCCCATCACCGAGTCCGGTAATCAGTACATCCTTACATGGCACGATAATTTGAGCAAATATTCAGGTGCTATCCCACTTTCAAAAATAGATTCACCTCATATTGCAGCAGCACTCGCTGAGAATCTAATTTGTGTCTTCGGTTGTCCCGAAATAATTCAGACAGATCAGGGCTCACAATTCATGAGGAATATTATGGAAAACATCGCTAAAATATTTAAAATTCGTTAATTCAGGTCTATTGCGTATCATCCGCAGTCTTTGGGTTCGCTAGAAAGAAGTCATCATACATTTGTGGAATACCTGAGAAACTATGGTGAACGTAGTAACTGGGATCAGTGCTTGCCATTTGCTATTTTTTCATTTCACATCGCGGTTCACGAGTCCACAGGCGTGACTCCACATGAGATGGTTTTCGGAAGAAAGGTCCGGTTTCCATCATAATTCGCAGATGAGAAAATACCTATGATATATATTCAGTTATTAGATGAACTTCTAAATAAAATCGTACAAACAGTATCACTGGAGACAACTCGTCTAGAAGTTACTAAAAGACGTTGCAAAAAATATTACGACAGAAAAATTAACGAACAAAAGTTTGAACCCGATCCGTATGTCTATGTTTTGGCTGATTTGAGAAGCGATAAATTTGATGATCATTACTTAGGACCATTTAAAATTACTAGACTTATTGATGATCCTAACGTTCAGATACAGATAACGCAAAAGCAGACTAAGATTGAACATGTTAATCGAACTAAGCATGCCTTTCTAAGATATATTTGAATATAAAAAAATCTGCCTTCGCGCGCGGCTCGCTTCGCTCGCAAGTTTGAGCGCACCTGGGGCGCGCACCTGTTGGATCTCGCGCTTCGCGCTCGATAATATGTTTGTCTCAGCTTCGCGCTCGATAATGTATTCACCTCGCGCTACGCGCTCGGACGCATTTGTCTGACACTTTAAGCTCAGTTCCTCTAGGTTTTCCCACTTCGTATGCTCGTTATTGCGCGCTTCGCGGGCTATTAGTAAGTTTCATCGTTATGGCCTGATTTTCGTTTAATCATGTCAGTTTTACATAAAAAGAAGAACTAATTCACTTAAGGTTCTGCCGACCTTAAGGAACACATTCTCATCAAGACACTCGCGCTTCGCGCTCGATGTTTCGTTTGAAAATTGTGTAAACCTCGCGCTCCACGCTCATTTCTGTTGATCGTATAGTAGAAACTCAAAACTTTGAGCGCGCTCGCGGCACGAAATTTGGTCGTCGCACTTCGCAACGACCATGTGTTACGTTCTATGTCCTTAGATAAAAATGATTAAATTTGTATTTTATTCAAAACGAGGAAGGAAATTCCTTTACTTCAGCGTATATTTTTCGTATCTTTCTAATGAATCCTACTATCGGAATGATTTTTTCCAACTATCTGAAAAGGGGAGAAAAAAAGTATCCAAGTCATTTTTGGAACATATATATGATAAATGTTTAAATGATTATTGAAAAATGGACATTGGAATTTTGTTTGGTTCTCTTTCTTCTTTATTTCCGCCCTAAGTTTATTTTGGAGACTAAAAGGTTATGGTCATTATTGCATTCAGAGTCCATCATGACTCTTGTATCTTTTACTAGTTCTCTCAGCCTTTCATCCGTAATAACGAAGTCAATTATACTGTGGATATTTTCTTTTCGCCAGGTAGACATGCGGATCATTTTATGTCTAAACCAAGCGATTGTAATAAATATGCCCTTTTCTGAGAACAAGCTCACTAATTTTTCCCTGTTATAATTTTTTCTTCGTGGATCCCCAGACTTACTTAGCACCCTTTGTGTATCTGTACCCTGACGTTGGACACCGACCCATCCGTTTACATCTCCTAGCAGAATGATTATTTCACCTTGATCGCAAGTACTTATTGTATCATTTAAAGTGTCCCAGAAGGCGTCTTTGAAATCTCTTGATCCTTGATCTTTGAGATGCTGTCTTGCTTCTTGATTCATAATCAAATCGACTACAATGTGACTCGCTATCTACTCCTGACCATATTTCAAAACCGCTTTTCAACACCCTGTTTTCTATGTTTTCACTTTCGCAAACCTTTTTCTTTGTCTCTGATACACATAGAATATCTAGTTTTTTTATGTGCGTAGTTTCTCGTAATACTCTTACCTTAAGATTACGGGGAGGTGGGGGGGGGGCAAGGAATGGAAACCGAGAGAGTCGCAATTGTTTGATGTTTAATGCTATGAAGGTCACCAACCTTCAGCAGCGTTGAATTAGATAGAAAGTTCCTATTTTCCGATCTGCCAGTTCCCGGCCTACGTCTAGGTAAGGAACCAAAAAGACTTTTTTTTCTTTGTTCGGATTTGTCTTATCTTGCATAGTTTGATCGTAAAATTAAATTTTTTTTGATTTTTTATTATTTTTCGTGCAATAAACATGTGAATTTTCGATTTTTCAAGAAAATTCAGAAAGTCGTTATGATACTCTTGAAGAACGTGCAAAAAGAAACATTTCTCTCTTCTTGACATTTTTTCGTATCGTGCGTTGTTTGGCTGAAAATGTTAGTTTTTGTTTCTTGTTTTGGATTTTGAAAATGCTGTAACTCTGTACATTTTCAATTTATCGAAAAATGTCAATCGAAATAAATTGTTTGAATTTTTGAGAACTATGGATAGCCGTCCATAGAATTCCTTAATGTTGAGAAAAATGGTCTAAAATTTTTGAAAATGCTCTAACCTCTTGAATTTTCATCCGGAATAGCTGTTCAACGAACGCGATCTTTCTTTTTGGACCCTGAAACTGTGTGAGAAAGCAGAATCCAATCCGATCAGTCTTTCAAAAGTTATCCGGTATACAGACGACGACGACAACGACAGACAGACAGACACCGACGTAAAAACCATTTTTTCTGACTCAGGGGGTCTCAAAACGTCGACATTTAATGAAATCCACAAAAGTCATTTTTCACATAAAATCAATACCTTCTCATTATGATGAGAATGTAAAAAGACGGAGAAAGAGAAGGGAAATGAGAGTGAGGATGGCTTGGTTGTCCCTTTTCCAATTCTCTCCCTCTTTCTTCCTCTTGTTATACACTTGTATCTAATGAGCCGATTAAAACGTTGTTGGAATGGAAGCTTCTAATGTGTCCCCTAAGGGTTTACATTGTTCTTGTATCTCTTCTCTATTCCTTCACACACCCCCCACACACTTACTTGGTGGTGAGAGGGGGACCTACAGTTTAAGGTGGGTTCCGAACCACCAAGAGCAACAGCCTTAAGTACTTAGAGAACCTTTTTCTCTAGAGGTACCGGTCCCACGACTCTCCGGAGGTGAACAACTCCCTTGCTAGGCAAGTGTTCACCGCATGTGCCACCGAGACTCTTCCAGAGTGCGAGGCGTGAATCGAACCCGCAAGCCGACGGAGTGGGTCCAAAGCCTATGCCTTAACCCCCACGACCTCTCCATGCAATTCTTTTTGCATATATTGAGCTTTTCGAATATGTTTCTGCAAAATTACTGATTTTTGGATTCATAATGTTTCTGAGCCTTTTTTTTTTTAAATAGAAATTTTTGCACAGATTGTGGTAGGTAAAAATCTGGGTTATAAACAATAAAATTCACAATCGTCCACGAGTAAATAAAACTTTATTATATTTAGGAGTATAAGCACAGATAGATGGAATAATTGAAGTAAATATCATGGCGTACAATCAAGTAGCGAAATATATATATATATATATATATATATATATATATATATCATCCGGAAGAGACTCAAAAATTGACAATTACGAGAAAACCGATCTACCAACGTTGGCAACCCAGACAATACTGCCCTCCGACCCTTTGAGGAGGGCTCGTCTCAGGCCCAGAGAGGAGCGACCACGTTCTTCCCCTTTTCCTGCCAGCTTTCCAAAAATGTGTAGTCTCTGGAAAGCGTCAATCCTTCGCTTTCACTTTTCCGAGCAGCTTTAAGGAGATTTGCTGTTGTAGTTTGAGTCCTGGGAAAATCTAGAAAGCATGTAACCAGTGGCTCTCAAAAATTGCGTCTCCACAATTGGACTTCCTGACCACTAGAGAAGTCCTCGACACCCGCATCTCGTCCGGTTCCTCTGCCTGTAATTCAGAAATTTTCTGGTATTAGTTCTATGACTACTTTTCGTCCATCATCAGAATAGATGATTCTCTCAATCAGCCCTGTCTCCCGTAACGAGGTGGCAAACTGTCACAGAAGTCAGTATGATTGGAAAGAATATTTAATTAGCGCCAAGGAGAAGGAATGAGGGAGTTTTTACTAGACCTGCTAGGACTTTACCCCGTGGAAAACTCTCATCAGGAATCGACTTCCACAGGTGCCTAGCTGAGTCCATGTAAACCTGTCGGGACCTTATGCTGTGAGATACCTTCTTCGAAGGGTCAGCTCTCACAAGTGCCTATATTTTAGACCTCACCTGTTTCTGTCTTGATCCATAGCATCGAAAGTAATCCACCTTCGCATACCGTCGACAGCCACGACGCTACTTTTGCTTCGCCCTTTCTGCTTTTGTTGCAGGTACTCAACCTCATAACGATCATTTGGCAGCAAAGCTGTGATTCTATAAGGACCCTTTGCTTTCGCTGCCAACTTTCTGCTCTTCCTCGTCGATGGTGGTTCTGCCGTCACCATGACGTGTCATTCACAGTGTGTTTCGGTGGCCTAAATCTCTTCGAATCGAATGCGGCCTTTTGTCGCTTCTGTTCGGCGTCGATAGCATGCTTTGCTGTTCGTCTGAGTTCAGACAGATCGACCGCATCGAGGGAATCCTGTTTTGCTGAAAGGAGTGCTGCATCGGCTAATCCTTTTGGTTTGAACCCTTAAAGTAACTGCGCTGGGCACTTTCCCGTGGTTCTGTTCGTCGTGCTATTGATGCCGCTTTGCACTTTCATCCCACATAAGTCCCAGTCATTTTCCTCTGCTCCCGAACTGGAAGTTGAAATCGCATTCACTACAGTTCCGTTGATGCTTTTCACTTTCCCGTTTGCCCTTGGTGTAGCGACGGCGTTTAAAATATGCTTAATTCCATATTCTCGGCAAAATATTGTAAATCTGGAAGATGTGAAACAGGTGCCTCTGTCACTGGCTATTCTAGATGGAACACCAAAAAGAGCGATCACCTGTTCTAAAACTTTCAGCAACCACTTTGTTCTCGAATTCCTGAATTTTTTGAGAATGCAGAACATGGTGAAGCCATCCACGGTGTTGAACAGCTGAGTGCTTTTGCGCTAAGTCTTGATGAATGGTCCCACGTGGTCAATGTGAATAGTATGGAACGGTATGGCGACCTTTTGTATAGGGTGCATGAGGCCTGGTTTACGACTTGTTTTGGATTTATATTACAGGCAGCAAAAACATGACTAAACATATTTAGTCCCAAATTTTCGCATTCCTTTGAACCAGTAGATCTCTTTAACCTTTTCCAGAGTTTTATCCAACGCGAAATGACCCTGTTCACCAAGGCATAATATTACAATATTAAATCGCGAATTACGCGGAACCACCCATTTATTTCCATATTCCGTACGTATAAAAACGATGCCTCCCTTTAAATCATATACGTCAAAATATTGCTTCGTATCAGATTGAACATTACCATCCTGTAAAATTTTCATTATTATCTCGATATCCGGGTACTGAATCTGTGCGGTTCTTATCCACTCGTCGTCGGTAATGTCTACATGCAAGCATTCGATAGGGTTGCGACTCAAGTAATCAACATGTGCCCCTTAAACTCCAGGCCTGTAGGCAATATTGAAATGGAAGTTTTGCATGTAAACCCACCATCTGACTGACAGCAGTGCAACGGTAAACTCAATACCTAATAAATAAACTCGAAATTTCATAAGTGCCTCGTGAACCGTCATATGAGTGGTACTTTTGTTCTGTAAACGTCATTTTTCTACTGTAATAGGAAACCACGTGCTCCAGCTTATCTTTTTTTCGTATTAGCATAGCACCAAGCCCGACGGAACTGGCGTCAGTGTGGAGTTCAGTTTTAAGTGTTGGGTCAAAAATAGCTAGAACCGGCCTAGTAACGAGAATTCGTTTAATCTCGAACACTGCATTTTTTTGCTCCGGTCCCCATACCCAGTGAGAATCATTGCGCAGCAAACCTGTAAGCGGTGCGACTAATTTCGCATAATTCTTTACAAATTTTCGGAAGTGATTTGTGAGACGTCGTCGTACTGTCGTATCCCTGGTCGTACTCCCTCTCTTCAGATATCTCTCTACCGAAATAGTTTATCTTTGTTTGGAAAAATCTGCATTTGCCTAAATTTAATATGAAATTATGTCTCTGTAAAGCTTCTAGGACCAATTTTAAATTTTCGAAGGCCTCTTCGATGGTTGATGCGGGTATCAAAATGTCATCGATATAAACTAAGCCTGCACTGAACCGCATTTCTCCTAAAGCTCTATTTATTGCTCTTTGAAATACAGCGGGCGCGTTTCTCAATCCAAAAAGGGTTCTCAAATACACGCAATGGCAATCTGGAGTTACAAATGCAGTGATATGGACGGAGTCATTATCTATGGGAATTTGATGAAACCCTGCCTTTAGGTCTAATGAAGTAAAATACTTCTTTCCCCCCAACCGATCAACGTGATCTTCGATATAAGGTATTGGACGAGGATCAGTCTTTGTCTTCTGATTAATCGCGCGATAATCTACGCACATCCGTAGTTCGCCGTTTTTCTCTGTTGTCAGGGTGATCGGACTAGCGTAAGCGGAATTACTCTCGTGAATTATACCAGCTGCTTCCAGTTCTTTAACAATAACTTTAAGTTTAGCTTGCTCAGCATAAGATAACTTCTTCGGACGGTAATGAATTGGCTCATTGTCAGTGAGCTCGATTTTCATCGCCGAACTATTTACGCTACCTAACTCATGCATGTTTAATGCTACAGCAGGGCGATATTCATTCAGATGACAAATCATTTCAGCGAAGACTTTATGATCAACCCCGGGACATTGAACGTCATCCGCGACGATGGGTTTCTGATAGTTCTCAATCATATTTACTTCGAAAATTTCCGAAGGTTTAATAGTGGCCTTCGCTTTGACAAGTTTAGTTTCTGATTCGTTCACTACCCCCGTTACTCCCGGATTTCTTAAAAATCACGGCCAATAAGAATTTCCCGCGATAATTGGTTGTCAGGGACAACATAAGCTTCAAATTTTACCGGAATCTTGTCGATAGAAAAGCTAAAGGACGTACGAGCGATAGGTGTGGTCAGTGCGTAATTAAATGCTTCGAGGGTCTCCCAAGTTGGCTCTAACTTCAACCCTAATTTTCTCGCGACCTGATATCTAATTATAGAGCAGGTACTACCGAAATCGAGAATATACCCTACTTCTATGCCATTATTGTGACCTATCTTTGGAGGGTTCTTAGGTTTATTTTCTTCAACCTGACATACCTCTGGAAGCCTCCCACTTAGTCATGCCGAACCGTTCTCGACCTGTTCTTTTTTATTTTTATAACAACGGTCCTCGGAGTGATTAGGTCTATGACAGTAATTGCACTTGAGAGTCTTGTTTGAGCAGCCGAGCTGTAAGGACGTGTTTGTTGTTGCTCCGTCCTGTGCCGTGAGTTTAGAGTGTTTGACTTGCGCTAAAAATTTTACCCAGTGCTGTGATGCCGTGATGTAACTGTTGTTTCTATTGTTGTGATTCTAAACTTGGGGCGGTTATTTATATGGGTCAGGCATTATTCGCTTGTAAAGTGCTCCTAGGTTTTCTGAACTTTTTACGCCTGCTCGTATGCTGAGGTAATAAATACTTCGCACTCGCAACTTAATATGGCGAACTTTGAACAGATGCAGAGCTCGATGTCAAGCCTAGAAGATATTGCAGATATGTGAAGCCAAAGTTGATGCAGTCGAAAAGGAAAATGCCGAGCTCAAGTTGGAGATCGCAAGGCAGGCTCAACGGCTTGATAAGCTTGCAAGAAGAAACAATTTGATACTTTTTGGCATGTATGATGATCCAATGGAAACACCACCCGCGCTAGATGAAAAAATACGGAATCTACTCGGTATCAAAATGGATATAGCACTGAACCGGGAGTCGATTGATGGAGTTCGCCGCCTTGGTCAATTCAGCTGTGGCAAAATGAAACCTGTTTTGCTTTCACTCTATTCAGGGTCGATGAAGCACGCTATTCTTCAAAACCGTTCGAAACTCAGAGGTACAAATGTTTTCATTGATCATGACTTGGATCCGGAGTCTGTTAAAATCCGCAAAGCTCTGAGCCAGGAAGCAGCTAAACTAAAAAACGCAGGATTGAAAACGCGTATTAGTGGTAACCACCTGCGAGTAAACAATCTCATTCACAGCTTGGATGATTGAAAAAGATTGAGCCTGGAGGAAATAAATGGAAATAATGTTTCAAATACTGAAGTGCTTAACGACGAGAGCGTTACCACTCTTGTAAACAATAACATGCCACGTGCACCTGTCGCTTCGAAACTCTCTCTGACGTCACAAGCAGGGACACACAGTTATGGGTCAACGACATTTGTAAACGTAAATACAGCTGCTATGCCCACAACATAGCTGGGTAGTATGACGTCTGAGAAGAAGATAGCCAACACCAACCATTCTAAACCTAATCAACTCGTTTCTTCAAGGAAAAGAAGGGGTGATCCTCAAGACGCGGGCTCTCTCAAAAAATATGTAAACAGGGGAACTCCTGCAGGGTCTGGACAACACAAAGAATGACTGTTTGGATCTTCCAAGGAAAGGGCAGGAGTTTCAAGTTTTAGTTCTGCGGATGTCTCACCAAATGGAGAATTGTGTAAACATATGTCGAGTTTTAGTGTCTGTTATTGGAATATCAGTGATTTTAATCATCTGTGTAACTTGGATGTAAAGCAGAAAGCATTCGTAACTAGTCACTGTATGATTTGTATAGGTGAGTCATGGCTTACAAACACTTTTGTGAAACTTCCGAAATTTTTAGATGGTTTCACCCCCTATTACTCTGTGGCTGTCAAAGAAAAAAGTAAGGGCCGTGGCAGTGGAGGGCTAATTACTTTAGTCAAAAACTGCTCTGTCTATTCACAATGCAAACTTGAAGTCAGTAATTTATATCTATTTGTGAAACTGACCTTCGAAAATTCCTTCACTTTGCATATCGGTAATATATATTTTCCTCCATCAGAAAATTTGGACTTCTGTATTGATGCACTACAAAATGTTTTATTCTCTTCAGACAATGTAAACACGCATTTTTTATTAATTGGCGACTTTAACGCTTGTGTAGGAGTCCTAAATAGCTTTTCTGATGAGATTTTTAATAATTGTAATTTATTTCCGAATAGATCGGCCTTAGATGTCATAGTAAATAAAAGAGGCAAAAAACTGGTGGAGTCCCTTGAAACGTACGACCTAGCGCTCTGCAATGGTCGCTCATTTTCTGATAGGCTTGGTCAATTTACCTACCTAACGAAAAGAGGCTGCAGTGATCGTTCTGAGTTTTCCTTGAGCCGTTATATCCAGTCTCGAGACTCGTATCGAACGGCAACCAAAGTAGCAAAGGAAGATCATTCTAAAACAACCCTTATGAGATTAGCAAATGTTAAAAATAGTAGGGAGTTTTGGCAGACGGCAAAATTGTTCGACACTAAGTCTGAATATGCAAACTTATTAAGCACCAGTGACTGGTTTAAATTTTACCGGGATGTTTTTCCGCCTAGACTCTTATCAGACGGTAATTTTATATCAGTGTTGGACCCAGTTCTTGATACTGACTTCGCCTTACTTGAACTTCAAAAAGTTATCTCGGGTTGTAAAAAGAATAAAGCTGCAGGTCCGGATGGTATGAATAATGACTTTTTCAAACATCTAACTCCTGAGTGGGATCATTATTTGCTCAATATTTTTAATACGGTTCTTAACTCCGAAAAAGTTCCTAACCAATGGTCTGTTGTTGATATGTTCATGCTTCACAAGACGGGCGATAAAAGTGACCCAATTAACTATCGAGGGATAGCTCTTATGAACTCAATAACTAAAATCTTCACGACGCTACTCACTGCTAGATTATCAAAATGGGCGGAAGCATATAAACTGTTTCCAGAGGAGCAGGCGGGTTTTAGAACTGGGAGGGGCTGCAGAGACCACTTATTTACACTTTATTCGGTAATAAGCATGCACTTTGCCACTATCAAGAGAGATTATTTATGAGTCATTTTTGTCGATTTTAGGAGAGAATTTGACCCAATCAGCCATACGAAGCTTTGCGCCAAACTAAATGACCTTGGTGCAAGTGGAAGAATGATTAGGATTTTGGTCTCGTTTCATGCCAACGCCGGTCTAAGGGTTAAATGTGGTGAGTCCTACTCGGGAACAGTCGACGTGACTCAAGGGGTTCTACAGGGTGACAGCTTCAGTCCTCTCCTCTTCTTTCTTTTTGTGGCTGATATTGAGGACTTTTTTCTAAAAAAGGTTATGAAGGGGGTGTGGCTGAATGCGTTTGGATCTCTAATTATGCTTCTGTTCGCGGACGATATAGTTACTTTTGCTACCTCTTGGCACGACGCTCGCGACAAATTAAAAGTTCTAGAGGAGTATTGTGATCAGAATGGCCTTCAGCTAAATCCAAAAAAAAAAAAACAAAGATCGTCCCTTTTTGCAAGGCCGGTAAGCTGAAAAAACTTCGCCCGCTTAGGTGGAAAGATTCATCCATTCTTGAGTTTGTTAACACCTACACGTACCTCGGAACTCCGTTCTCGTCAACGGGTAAATTTAAAGTTGCCAAAGACCATTTCGTCAGGAAAGGGTCGACAGCAATTTATAGAGTGTGCAGTATTCTGAATAAGTCTAAAAATAATTCATGGGAAGCCATTGTCGTGCTCTTGAGATCAATTATCGAGGCCACTTTATTGTACGGTGCTGAAGTATGGTCTATGCGTTATCTTGACGATCTTAACGTTGTACAAAACAAAATTTTTAAACTATTATTCTACTGGCCCAGAAAAACCCCTACGCACTTTATCCGAGTGGAAACGGGAGTAGATCAGGTGAGCGTCAAAGCGTTCGAACGCGCCTATAATTGGTGGATTTCTCTAACAAATATGAACGACGACAGGTTGCCTAGAATTTGTCTAAGGAGCCTCTTCGAGTTGAACCAGGCTAGTGCCACGAGTATAGAATTTAATTGGGCTTCGCAATTTAAGTCCCTACTCGAATCTAAGGCGAACTTGATACATGGAATCGGCAATGGAGTCACCCTCATGTGGTTACGGTAGAAAAGTCAAACATATTAAGTAAGTGGGCAAATAATATGTTTAGCACTGCTATTGATCGTGTGACCAAATCCAACTATAACAGCCAATTTAGAAACATAAGTCAATTAAACCTTACTGAACCTTATCTATATTTTAACTGTAATATGGGTAAAAAGCGGTTGGTTAGTCAATTAAGACTTTCAGACTCCACCAAGATCAGACTATATTTTAGTGGTTCGGCATATATGATTGATTCAAATCAAATTGGCAGTCTGTGTAACTTGATGGAGTTTGAGGATCTTTCGCATTTCCTACTCCATTGCCCTATCCATAAAGAATTCAGAGCACACTACATTAAAAAATACCTAGAAGGGTCAAGTACTGACATAGAGTCTGTCGAGCGCCTTTTAATTCCACGAAATATTGACCACCTGAATGACATTTTTAACTACATTGTACAAGCGCTGAGAGTTAGATCTTTTATTATTAATGAGTAAGAGTCTAATTTTAAGTACACTGACCTTTTTTATGTACATTGATCTGTTGCGTCGCGTGCAAACATTTTATTTATTTACTTCTTTTAGATTTTGTAGCTATAACTTAGGATTATTTTGATACGAGCGTAAACTCGTGACCCCCTTGTAAAAGCCAGCGGGCACCTTACAAGGAGCGAAAATTAAGTGGAATTGCGCAGACTTGCTTTTTAATGTGAATCATAACTTATTTTAGTTATTTTATGTGCTATTTCTTTTGTATCTCATTTCTGAATTTGTTTAATAAATTTTATCTATCTATCTATCAGTAATTGCACTTTAACCCTGTGTTTCTATCCCTCATTGAATTTGGAGCACTAGTTATACTGGATTTAGGATATTTATTATTTTCAGAGGATTTTATTTACAGCTCTGGGCAATCGCACCTAACATGACCTGATCGATTGCAATTATAGCAAGTTCCCTTATCTTTTCCGGATCGACTATTTGATTTCCCAGATGAACTCTCTCCCGAAAGGCTTTTCCTGGCTTCACTTTCGCTGCCAACAGGTTTGTGGAAAATACTAAGGCACTTATTAAGCTTATGTAACGTTTTGCACTGTGCTGCCAGTGCCGTCGTGCGTGTGCTTTCTTCACTTATTCCATGCACTACGTAATCTACTAACTTATCTTCTGATAGTTCTAGTTTCAACTGACTTAGCTTCCCCAACTTTTTGAAACAATATGCCTGCAAGTCTTGGCCCTGACTACTTTTATATAAAACTGCTTCTTCGAGTAATCTACCAAAATTGACTTCCCCCGGAAACTGTTTCGTGATGGCATAAGTGAATGCTGGCCAGGACAATTGCGAAGCATGTAATTCATTATACCACAACCTGGCGTTACCCCGGAGCCTACATACAGCCAAATAAAGCTTAGTATTTTCATCCTAGTCGTATTAGGCACCAAGAGTGTTAATTTCTTCAAGCCATTCCCACGCTGAAAGGCTCCTTTCGATTGGATGGTACTCATCTCAACAATGCTAGTCAATGCGTCCGTGAGTTTTGCGAAGTCAGATTCACGGCTGAAAATTGTATATGGCGACGAATTCCTGTCTGCAGAGATTGGGCTGTAACTTCGTACAGAGTGTTCTCTCTTTGATCTATGCCTTTTGGAGCGATGCCGCTTCATCGACCTCGATCACTACCATCGCTCCGACTTCTTCGTCCCATTTTTGTGGGGCTAACACTTCACAATGTCACAGTTTAGATTCTTGAATCACAGTACACTATTTTTGTTTTGTTAGCACACACTCACACACAGTACAGCCGATTAAAACGTTATTTGGAAACATATTTTGAGACCTCTCTATGCTATTCTTTTTGCATATATTGAGCTTTTCAAATATGTTTTTTCAAATTGACTGATTATTTGATTCAGAATTTTTCTGAGCCTTTTTGTTCAAAAATAGAACTTTTTGCACAGATTGTGGTAGGTAAAAATCTGTGTTATAAACAATAAAATTCACAATCGTCCACGAGTAAATACAATTGTATATATTTAGGAGTATAAGCACACAGAGATGAAATAATTGAAGTAAATATTATCGCGTACAATCAACTAGCGAAATATTGAAATATGTCTATCGTTCGGAAGAGACTCCAAAATTTACAATTACGAGAAAACCGATCTACCGTCGTTTGGCAACCCAGACAATACTGCCCTCCGACCCTTTGAGGAGGGCTCGTCTTAGGCCCAGAGAGGAGCGACCACGTTCCTCCCCTAGCCTGCCAGCTTTCCAAAAATGTGTAGTCCCTGGAAAGCGTCAATCCTTCGCTTTCACTTTTACGAGCAGTTTTAAGGAGATTTGCTGTCGGAGTTTGAGTCCTGGGAAAAATATAGAAAGCATCTAACCAGTGGCTCTCAAAAATTGCGCCTCCTCAAGATTGACTTGATAATATTGTGTTTCTAATTTTCTTCTTAAAAAATTTAACAAACAGAGACATTAAGCCATAGACTTTGATATTTGTTCTTTTGAGTTCGGATTTTAATGCCGTTCTCAGAGAATAGGATTCTGGGTCAACCCTCAAAATATATCTGAAACAATAAGAAAACTTAAGGGGAAAATTAAAAATTTTTAAATATTTAATCATTTCGGATTTAAAATTCTGTTAAGCTAGAAAACAAACTAAAACTGGTTGCAGTGTTTTAGGTTTAGAATATTATTTGAAGAATCTCTCCAAAGTAAAAGAAAGAAATATTTAAGAATGAAACTTAATCGCTATTAAGAGGCGTATGCGTAATGTAAAACCATAAATTTGAAGTGCCTTAACGGAGGGAGAAGTGACGAGTTATGAGTTTAATGCACAAATCCGAGACACGGGGTCTCCCTCATACTAAACATGCTTAGAATATAAAACTGAAATTAAATACAAAAGTAATAGGAGAATCAATTCACAAGTAATTAGGTGATAGGTATAATTTTTGAAGACTCTTAAATTTCACTAAGAATTCGTCACTAAGAATTTTGGAAGTTACATTTAACATTTCTATACTTTTAAATAGAATAAAATCTTCTTACATATTCATTAATATTGACTGGCTGTAGGATTAGATTGAATAGTAAACAGCACGGTTTTCTATGAAGTAAAACTCAAAATTTAAATATTAAAATATAATAAATGAATTTTAAAACATTAACTGACATTTAGTCGAGAATATTGATCAAGATCATAGTAATAAAGAATTTCGGATGAATTTGATTTGAATTTTTTGTTATCAATTGTATTTTTGATTTTGAACAATTTAAGTTTTGAATGAAATTTAGTCAGAACCATAAAGATAAATAAATTAGTAAAGTATGTTTAGAGATAAGGTTGGTTGAAGGGCCTCCTCTCATTATTATTATTAAAAACATCAGCTTAATTAGAATTCGATTGGAATTAGATGTTGATATTATAAACAGATATGAAACAGATGAAACAAGATGATAGAAATGAGGCTAGGCGTGATTCAGTACCAAAGCTTGAGAGTTGTTAGGAAAGATAGGAGGGAAATATGCAGATATAAATTAAATAGAGAGAAGAAATCAAATTTAACTTATCTTTGATTGCAAAAGGGTCTATTACTTGCATGTTCATACAAATATTATGACAGTTGACACGCATGGCTGTCATGTTTGTTT
>CAKNXH010001660.1:85335-122685 GCA_932178445.1 Andricus quercusramuli | reverse complement strand
AAAATATTTTTTTTCAAAATTTTTTTTTCCAAAATTTTTTTTTCATAATTTTTTTGCACAAAATTTTTTTCGAGAGCACTTTTTTTTCAAAATTTTTTTTTTCAAATTTTTTTCAAAAATTAAAAAAAAAATGTTTTCCAACAAAATTCCTTTACTCCACTCTATGCAATATACAATTAGTATTTTTCGTTACCACCTCCTAACAACTTTCTCGGAAGGTTGTTGCAAAAAATAGCGTGTGATACACGTGCGCACAGGCAATTGCTGACTCGTGTAATTTCAGCATTCGCCTTCAGCTCTTCGCACTCGTCCTCGTTTTCGCACTCGCTTCGCTCGTGCGCTAACCTCCGACTCGTGCTTCGAGCCTCCGGCTCATGCTGACAAATTTACACTCGTTGGCAATCGCCTATTTTGCGCACTTGTATCACAAATAGCTATATCGGTAATGGACCTTGCTTCCGGGTTTCATCAGATTCCTATGGAACCAGAATCTCAAGAGAAAACTGCTTTTTCCACTCCTTATGGTCATTTAGAATTCGCTCGTATGCCTGTCGGATTGAAAAATGCTCCGGCGACTTTTCAAAGAGTCATGAATCAAGTTCTCGCAGGTCTTCAAGGAATTGCACTCTTTGTTTATATGGATGACATTGTCGTCTATGCCTCTGATTTGGAAGACCACGATAGGAAAATTCGGGCATTATCATCGGGTTTGAGAAATGCAGGGTTAATTCTTCAGCCCGAAAAATGTCATTTCTTAAGACGCGAAATTGCTTATTCAGGTGATATAATAACTCGAGAAGGAGTGAAAACAGATCCCAGGAAGATAGAAGCGGTGAAATGCTTTCCGGTACCTGAAACAAAGAAAAACATTAAACAATTCTTAGGTTCAGTCGGATATTACAGGCGATTTATTTCGGAATTTGCAAAAATATCAAAACCTTAAACACATTTATTAAAGAAAGATATTTCATTTCAATGGGCCAATAAAGAACAGAAAGCATTCGAACAACTTAAGGATGCTATTTGTTCAGAGCCCGTATTACAATATCCCAATCTTACAGAACCTTTGATTATAACAACTGATGCATCGAATTATGCCTTAGGAGCAGTTTTGAGTCAGGAAACCATAGGACGAGAGCTTCCAATATCTTTTGCGTCACGAGCCTTATTATATGCTGAATTAAATCATCCAACAGTTGAGAAAGAATTATTGGGAATAGTCTTTGGTGTTAGATATTTCGACCTTATATTTATGGATGTAAATTTACCTTTGTCACTGATCATCGACCTTTGGTACGGCTCTATAAATTAAAGAATGAAAATTCAAGACGTGCAAGATGGCGATCAAGCTTTTCGAATATGAATACGACATCGTTTACAAACCCGGAAAAGTGAGTTTAAACGTGGTTGTGTTCTGAAGTTTGCATACTCTCACTAAATCCGCCTGTCATCTGAGCAGGAGATGGGTGATGCTGCTGTAGATGAAAATGATCAAGAAATAAATGAATTGCTTGGTCGAGTATTCCTGAGTGGAGTGAACCCTGAAACTCGAGTCGGAGGCAATGTTGATTTTGCCCGGATGAATGTAAGCAATGATGATTTTGCTTGGACAAGTAATGACAATTTTACTTGTCGAGACAATGTCGATTTTGTTTTGGAGAAAGGGATGATATAGGTGCCATTCCACCACAGGTCATCCAGGGACGGGAATCAAAAAGAACAACGTCGTTCATGAGGCTCCCGCTGGTTCAGAAAATGAGGGACCCCGAATATCAGGAGGGAAGCAGTAACCAATCTAGCTCTAACTGGTGGGGATTGAGATCCTTTGGCCTTCAATGCATCAAGAAGATGTGAGGGATATTTGCGGAATCGGATGGTAAAATACCACGCCGAAGAGCCTTATCTCGGAAAATGTATGGGACGGATGGTCAAGTATTCGTCTAGATAAATTGGCCGATAGTGAAAGGGTGATCTCTGACTCAAAAGAAAATGAGGAAAAAATGGGTAAAATAACTCATGTTGAGTCGAGTCCGCTTATTGAATATGAAAATTGCATTTCTTATAGATAGATAAACGTTTATTTTTCAGCCGGCTGGCCTTAAAAAATTGATTTGCTCACACATCCATTTCTACAGAATTTTCTTAAAACTTACCCTTAAAAACTAACATCCATCCATTTCTTATCTCTAAGCCGCACGCTCTTATCGCCTTGCCTTCCTCGCTTCGCCTCGCTTGCATGTTCCTACTTTTTCGCATTGCCTCGCTTGCCAACCTCTGTTTTCGCTCTAATATCTACTACTTATCTACTATTTACAATATTTACATGTTACTTATATCTACTTTCTCTCCTATTTACAATCTTTCCGTCTCCATTCCTCTTCCTCCTTCCTTCTCTTCATCTCCATCTTACCCAACACCCATGCTTCTGCCCTTTTTCCCCCTTTTCATGCAACAATACCTTTATGCTTATCTCACTTCTTTCCACACAGGTCACACATCCTCTTCTCCCGAGAGAGCCAGAACCTATTGAAAACCTCCATACACCCACACCTCATCCTCGCTATATGCTCCTGATTGCTTTCTCTCTTTTCTCACATAAATATTGCGCTCTTGCCCTTGGCATAATCCACACATAGTTCCCGTTAAATCTTGACTCTCTTCTTCTCTCTCTCCATGCCGTTTTGCTTAACCAAGTCATGAACCTTCCTTCCTTCCTTGTGCATCCTTCACACTTCATCCATCTGCAGTCCATTCATTCTAAAGTACTTTTTCCTCTCAGCCTCCATTTTCCCACACCCTGCCCTGTTCTTCTTCTTTCACCAACACTCCCTAACCAGCCTACTTCCCCCCTCTTCCAAAAATTTCTCCTTATATTTACACGCCCGGCTCCCTGCTAGAATTCCTACACTGGTTCTCCCCGTCTCCGTCCTGACAATATAATTAGGCGTGTTTCTTGCCAACCCCAGAGTCCACTTTACATACCTCTCATGCGTTCTATTTACCTCTTCATTTTTCTTTCACCCCCACACTTCTACCCCATACAATAGCACACTCATCACTAGTGAATATAACAATTTCATTCTCCTTCCAAAATCATCTGCGAATAACTTCTTTCCCAACCCCCAAACCTGCCTCATCACCACATTTGCCCTCCTCACTCTCTCTTTTATGTGACCATCCACTACCCCATTCCTCCGAAACACGAAACCCAGGTACACAAACTCTTTCACCTCCTGCACCTCCTTTCCCTTCCACTTCCACTCCCTTCCCTTATCCCTTCTCCCTCCTTTTATGAACACCATAACCTTGGACTTTTCCGCATTCAGCTCTAACCCCTTTTTATCCACGTATCTTCTCAAGCTCTTCATCATGTCCTCCAAGGCCTCCTCGCTGCTTGCCAGCAACACTATGTCATCTGCATACGCTAGTGACCAAATTCTAACCCCTCCTATCCTGGCTCCTCCTACCACTTCGGCCTCCGGTTTACTTTCCATATCCGCAATTAAAATCGCAAAAAGCGTTGGGCTAAGTGTACACCCTTGCCTTAAACCCCTATCCATCCAGAATACCTCCGAAATCCCCTCCCCTCCTCCCCTCCTCCCATCGCCTCCCACAACCTCCCCCTATCTACCGAAGGAAACGCGCCTTTGAGATCCACAAAAAACGCGTACACTCTCGTCCCCTTCTTCGCTAATTCTCTATCCACCAAGTGCTGCAGAACGTAGATATTGTCGATAGTACTCCTACCCGCCCTAAATCCCGCCTGCGTCTCTGGCAATATTCCTTTCCCCTCGACATCCTTTCGCAGCCTCTCTGCCACCACCATCGCGTGTACTTTATACGCCGTGTTCATCAGCGTAATCCCTCTATAATTTTCCTGTCTATCTCTATCTCCCTTCTTATACAGTGGCACTATTAACCCTTCTCTCCACCCTCCTGGGTATCCCTCACCCTTCCATACTCTCTTCACTACCTCTCTCAGCCTTGAATCTGAGCCCTGGAATGATTCTTTGAAAAACTCTCTCCACTCCACCCTCCCTATCTTCTCGCCAACCCCCACCATACGCTTTCTAAACCTATTTATCATCTTCCAGACGTCCTCCTCTGCCTTAACATTTACTAACTTCTCTTCCAGATCTTTCTCCTTTTCCTGTTCTTTCTTCTTACACATCAATCTAAACCCCTTCCTCATTTCTACGTTCTCCTCCCTTCTCGGATTACCCTCTTTCCACTCCTTATACTTCCTCTTCACCTTCCTTTTCATCTTTTTACATTCCTTATCCCACCACGGCTTCACCATTCCTTTCTTCTTCTTTCTAAATACATTCTTTCGCACACACTCTTTCACCTTCTCTTTCAGATCCTCCTATATCTCTTCCACCGACTCCCCTCCTAAGCGTACATTTCCTAGCTGCTCCTGATACTTCTCTATCGCCTCCCTCGTCCAGGTCACCCTCTCCCCTATTGAGACTTCTTCCCCGCATTTTCTTCCGCCACCCTCACCTCTAATCCACAGACTTAATGGCTGATGGTCTGATTCCACCCTCCCCTCTACTGCGAATTTTTCCGTCTCCTCTCATGCTTGCATATTCATGACCACATAGTCTATCACCGATACCCCCACCTTACTTACATATGTGTATTCGCCCTCTTCGTCCCCAGTTGCCATACCATTCGCCACTGCCCACCCTCTATCCTCCATCCAGTCCCTTAGAACCTCACCCTCCTTATTTATAATTGTATCCTCCGAATTCCTTTCGAAGCTCTCCCCTTACCTGTAAAGGCCCCCTCCCCTTCCCATCCTCGCAATAAAATCCCCACCCAGTACCACCATACCCTCCTCTCTTTCGCCTAGCAATTCTTCCACCCTTGTTTTAATTCTTTACATCCCATCCTTATTGTACACTATCACAAACTTACACGCTCTCCCTCATATTTCTACTTCCCTCATTTGCACTCCCTCCCTCTCTTCCTCTCCATGAACTTCCTCCTCTTATCCATCTCTGACCCCCGTTATAATTCCCCCATTAGCCCTTCCTTTTTTCTTCACTCTGACCGCCTCCTGGAGTCTCCACTTACACCTCTTGGCAGCTGTGGCTCTATTCTGTGCCATTCCTTGCTTTCTACCCACGTCTCTACCAGTCCCACAACATCAAATTCTTGTATATACCTCCAGAACTCCTCATCCTTCTTCCTTATCCCTGCTACGTTCCAACACAACACCTTCACTACTCCTCTATCCTGCATTACCCCCACCCCCCTACTGCCTACGAAACAAATTCACCTGCACTTCCTTCAACACCTCTTTTTCCTCATCCCACACTCACATTTTCTCGTCTATTTTTATTTTCCGATATCCTACCTTCGCCGATCTTCCTTCACTCCTCTCCCTTCTAGCTCTGTCGTTCAGCATTCTCTGCACATCCCTTTCCTTTCTCGATAAGTCTTGATCGATGAAAACTCCCTTATCCTTTATCCTACTCTTATTTCGCATTACCCCCAACTTTTCTTTTCAGCTCTCCATCTCCACAACTGCCACTTCCTTGTCCTTTCTCCCCTCCAACTTAACTTTCACTACCCTATCTTTAACCCACCCTATGCTCTGTAGCAGCGCTTTGTAGTCAATCATTGGGGATGGATAGGTTCCAATTTATTCCCCCATTTATTTGCGAATTCCCCCCAATATCCAGTGCAAGGTCTTCTGAGAATGGCGTATGGATAATGGAGAGGAAATCTTGGGGAGTGAGGTTAAGGACGATGACCACAATTATTGGTTGCAGGCGGTGGGATGCTGCGGGTAAGTTGGTGAAAGGGTTGAAGGGTTCAGTTTGATGCATATGTTGATCAAACAGAATATCATTCCTTCGTTGTGAATGTTTTGCTGGCGTGGTGGCCCTTAAGAGGGGAAAATAGGGGGTACCCTTGGGAGGTTGGCTGTCCTGGGAAAGGACAGAGATGTGCGGTGTAACGGGCCTTTCCGCAAGGGTGCCTTCGAAATGAGGGGGGATGAATAGGGGGGGGGAGAGGGGGTGTTCCCTTAATCGGCAACCCGGGAGGTCTCCCTTGCAGGCAACCACTGGGTCCCCGATGAAGGAAGTTATGTTATATGAAGAGTCGGGGTGTATCCTTTGGTCGACAACTTGGGAGGTCGCCCTTACGGGCAACCACCGAATCCTCGACGGAAGGAGCGAGCGTGATCCCCTTGACCCAGGATCTGAGGGTCCCCCCCGAGAGGCAACCGCCAGGTCCCCGATGAAGGCGATAGTGTGGTGTCAGGGGTGTCCCTTTGTCGACGATCCGGGAGGTCCCCCTTGTAGGCAACCACCGATTCCTCGGCGAAGGGAGCAGGCGTCATCCTCTTGATCCGGGAACTGAGAGTCTCCCTGAGAGGCAACCGCTAGGTCCCCGATGAAGGAGATGTTGTAGTTTCAGGCGTGTCCCTTGGTCGACGAGTCGGGAGGTTCCCCTTGCAGGCAACCACCGATTCCTCGACGAAGGGGGAGGGAGTGATCCCCTTGATCCAGGAACTGAGGGTCCCCCCCAGAGGCAACCACCAGGTCCCCGATGAAGGAGAAAGTGTAATGTCAGGGGTGCCTCTTAATCGACGAGACGGGAGGTCCCCCTTGCAGGCAACCACCGATTCCTCGACGAAGGGAGCGAGTGTGATCCCCTTGATCCGGGTACTGAGGGTTCCCCCGAGAGGCAACCGCCTGGTCCCCGATGAAGGAGATAGTGTTGTGTCTGAGGTGTCCTTTGGTCGACGAGCCGGGAGGTCCCCCTTGCCGGAAACCACCGTTTCGTTGACGAAGGGAGCGAGTGTGATCCCTTTCACCAGGGAACTGAGGGTCCCCCCGAGAGGCAACCGCCGGGTCCCCGATGAAGGAGATAGTGTAATGCCTGAGGTGTCCCTTAGTCGACGAGCCGGGAGGTCCCCCTTGCAGGCAACCACCGATTCATCGACGAAGGGAGCGAGCGTGATTCCCTTGATCCCGGAACTGAGGGTCCCCCCGAGAGGCAACCGCCAGGTCCCCGATGAAGGAGATAGCGTTTAAACCAAAGAACTGATGTTAGACATGTTTGATGACACTAGAAACCTACATTATACATGGGATGTGGGAGAAAGGGGGTGGGGGTTGAGTACAATAGAAAAAAAAAACAATAATTCGATCAATTAATTTTTTGTTCCATCGACCCAAGGAACGAGAATCGTCGAGGGTAGCGAGAATTCGTGGCGTGGAGAATTCCGTACCGTTAGTTTGAGTTGATATGTGTTCCGAATGCGTAGGCTGCTTCGGTTCGTAAGGCTGGTATGATGGGTGCCGCTTGTGCTGTGCGGGCTAGGCGGACGCCGGCAGAATGCGGCGCGTCGGTTCGATGGCGTGGAGCCTGGCTGCTGCTGGCTGTAGATTCCCACGGCGTAATCTTCCTGCTGCTTCGATCTCGACCTTGCTCGTCGAGTGTCGCTGGAACTACTGGCGTCGCTGGAACTACTGGTGCCTCGGGGAGCGAGGCTGCCTGTATTTATGCCCATACCCGCTGGTGCGTGCGCGCCAGTCGGATAGGACATGGTGGGGGGCGACCAGCGATTGGCCGCTATGGTGGCGCGGGAGCGCCTGTAAGCTTGAGTTCCGCGGTGGTGGGAACTGAAGTGGAGAGGGAACTTTTCGTCGATTCTGGCCACCACATGCCTGGTGGTGGGGCCGAGATTTGATTCGCTGGACTTGTAGCGCGAGCGAAATTGTGGCCGTGAACCTCGATGCTCCCGACACTCTCGTCTCCTGGGTCGAAATCCTTTATTGCAAAGACAACGTATTTTACATATTAAGAAACTTAATGCTAACATACCTTGTTCCCGATGCGTTCGCTGTCGATCGAGGAGGGCACGGAAAGGAAAATGAAGGATCGCTCTTTAGCTTCAATCCTTTTACCACAATATTATTCCTCCTGTCTGCCTTCTCTTTTCTCTCCATTCTCAACTCCATTGCCCTTAACCTTTCCCTATCTGACCTCTCCCCCTTCTCACTCCTACGCTCTCCCACTTTCTCTTCTATCATATTTTCTACCCTCTCCCAAATACCTTTAATCTCGCTCGCCCCACCTCCGTCTCCTACTTCCATTTCCGTTTTACCCTCCATCTTCTCAAGCCTTTTTCCGTCCTTTCCTTCCACCCCCTAATTTCCTCTTCCATCTGCTTAATTTTAACTTCTTTTTCTTTCTTTTCCCTCTCCAACCCCTCTACTCTCTCCCTTAGCTCTTTCATCTTCTTTTCCCATTCCTCATCTCTAATTCTCAGGTCCTCCCTCATGCCTTTCATCTGCTCCTTAGTCCCCCTTACGTCGTCCCTCAGCCTCCTGATCTCGTCTATCAGCATACCGAGAGCCTCCTTCTCCACATTTCCCTCCATTCAGGGGAGGGGGAGGGGGGGGGTGACCTACCTGTTTTCGCGCTTTTCTTAAAAGGACTCTCTACCACGCTTTTGTCTGGGCTCTCTTGGCTGTCTCTCTTCCTCTTCAAGAGATCCTCCCCGTCACTTGCGCTCGACGTTCTCTCCCTCGCCTTCTCTCTTCCTTCGTTCCCACCGTCCCGCTTTCTCCCTCTCCCTGACGCGCCACTAGACACCGAGCTACGTACTGTTGGCCGTCGTGGCAGGTGGAAAATTTCCTCCCCGTCAACTCCCGCTCTGCCGCCGGTAACTGGGACGTCTCCATGCAGTACCCTCCGCCACCGCCAGATGTCTCTGCAGAATGCTGTCTCTATTGCCGCCACATTTTCCCTTTATTTCCCTTTTTTCCTTTTTTTCAATTCCTCACAGCCCTTGCAGACACCCCTTTCTCGCACTCAACCCCCCCCCCCCCTCAAATTTTCAAGCACCACCCTTGACCCTTGAAGGCCCAAGACTCCTGACCACAGATTCCCCCGATTCCATGCTAACCTAACCTCACTTTTTCAATTTACTGAAATCCCACCTCACACCTACGCTTCAGATTACTTTTTATCTCCCAAATTTACCCCACACAACCCTACTCACCTCCTCGGCTTCCACCCTCACACTCCACTCTCAAAATTGGGCGATGTTGTGGTGTATTCGAGAAGAAGTCGATACATTTTCAGTATGGCCGCTATGGATGAAAAAGATGATAAGATCTTCCTAAATCATGTGTCCAGCGCTATTTTAGCACTAAGAAACGCCACGGAAACTTTAAATACCAAATTAATCAAAATTTCTGATAAGGGCCACAACTTGAATTTCATAACTTGGCTCTCAATTGAGCAAATATTTCAGCAAGATTTTAAAAATTCAGGTCTTCACGTGGTAATTTGTTCTGGTGAAATTATTATTTCTCCTATTCATCAACAAGATGAAATAATAAAGGAATTCCATGAATTCGTGGTTGCTGGTCATAAAGAAATTACTAAAAAACTTATTGGCCTATTAAGGAAAAAGATTTTGGGAAAAATATGAAGTCTGATATAAAGAGAATATTAGGAAATTTCAAAAATTGCATGTGAAATAAAGTTCTTAGGAAAGGTACGCAAATACCAATGCTCATTACCGACACACCGAGAGAGCCATTTGAAAAAATTCAAATTCATCTCTTCGGACCATTTCCGGTGATGCCACGAGGAAATCAATATATTTTAACAATCCAATGTGTATTTTTTAAATATTCCGATGCAATACCTTTAAAAATAACGGACTCTATTACCATTGCTCAAGCGAAAGCAGAAAATTCCATATCATGATACGGTTGTCCACGAATTATACAATCGGATCAGGGAGCAAATCTAACAAGCAAGATTATTCCAAATTTTTGCAACATCTTTAAAATCAAGAAAATGCAATCTGTTGCATACTATCCTCAAAGTCTTGGATCCCTTGAACGTAGTCATCATACTCTAATTGAGTATTCGCGCCATTTCGGAGGTCCTCACAATTGGGATGAAGGGCTCCGATTCTTTGTCTTCCCTTATAACACCGCTGTCCATGAAAGTACGGGTTTTGCCCCGTATACTTTGGTATTTGGAAGAGAAGCTGTCTTTCCCACAAGCTTCGATCTAAAGCCTCCTGAAAAACATATGTTGACTATTTGCGTGAACTTTTCCTTAAACTCGACAATATTCAGTCTGGAGCTGCCAAACGACTTCAGAAAGCTAAAAAAAAAAAATACTATGATTTAAAAGCAAATCCTAAACACTTTAAAGTTGGAGCCGCTGTTTATTTAGGGAGAGAAAAAAGGCATGATAGGAAGTTTAATTCATTGTTCGATGACCCATTCATGATAGAAAATTTATGAGAGCCTGGAATGATTAAATCAGAATAGGACCGAATAGATCGAAAATTGTTCATTTGGACAAACTTGAATCAGCGGCACATCCCATTAACCAGTTAACAGGTAAGCTCGAAATCGACGTTAGGTGCCAAAACTGGTGGACGCAAATAATTCCGTATTCATTAATAAAGTTAATTTTCTAAGGGTTTTTTAGGCCGCTGATGACGAATCCGGGGTCAAAATTGAGAAATCCAAAATGGCGGATCCAATATGGCGCGCTAAAATGCAAAAATCACGTGATTTGAATGAAAGGCAGTACTAAAGAGCTTTTTTAAGTCGCTGATGACTATTCTGCTATATAATCAGCTTTTTTCAATTTTGACCCCGGATTCGTCATCAGCGACCAAAAAACCCACTTAGTAATGACTTTCATTCAAATCATGTGACTTGCATTCTTGGTTACCATATTTGACCCGCCATATTCGATCCGCCATTTTGAATTTTTAAATTTTGAGCCGCGTTTCATCATCAGCGACGAAAAAAACTAAGGCATACCAATTTTTATCAAAATCCATTGAGATTTGTGGCAGTTATTCCAAGTACGCATATATGCGTCATGCCATCATCATGCCATCATCATCATAACCAGTTAACTGGTTAATGAATAATCACAGTTTTCCTGATTTGAAATATGAAATTTTTCTTTCAGATTTTTCTTTATTTTTAAAAGGGAGAGGTGAATGGAATAAATGGTAAAACAGTTACGTAGAGTAATGATGGAATGGTTGCCCTAAGGCCGGATCTTGCTTGAAACATTTAAGTTTCTAAAATTGCTAGAAATTTTTGCTAAATTAAATTATTAAAATAGTATAATATGTATAAGTGCATATATAAATAAATACTGTATATAGGGAAGGCTACAACCTGCCTCTAGGTTTTCGTGAGTTTCCTTTTGGTTCGTACGGCATAAGCCGGAATTGTAAAACGGCGTGAGGCCCACGCACCAAAAGAAAGATGAAATGTGCCTTTTGTGATTTTGCGACCGTCAAGCCATGTATGAAAGAATTAAGACAGTAATTATAACAATATTTTATATAGGATTAAATGTATTATTTTAGTTATTGATAGATTTAATACTTTCATGATGATTCATTATAATAAATTTCAATTTAAAATTTAAAGATTTTCCGGGTTTCAATCGTGTGAGAATCTATGAATGTTGCCGACGTTTCGCAGGCGATTGAAGCCCGAAGAATCTTTTAATTTTTAATTTAAATTGATTATAATTTAGTTAGTGTGTGTATGGAATAATTTTGCAGGAGTTTTTGAGCAATTTGGAACGAAAGATTTGCGTTTTGAAAAGCCAAAATTTAAAATATATATATTTTATTATAATTAACATGTATGATTTGACGGGATGAAGATTGAAATTCAGTAATTTCCTAAATTAATTTGTTCTATATAAATAATTACTTAAATGTAAATATTTAACGTAAATACCCTTTTATTATAATTAGAATTGCGATATATATTTTTAAGTTATTATGCTGAAATTGAGGTGACTTCTGATACGATTTTCCTTATTTTGTTGGATAAATGTAAAATTATTATTTTGAAGGCAGATAAATAATTTAAGTATCGATAATTTTATTTCATAGTTAATAAATATCACCTTGTAAAAGTTTAAAATTGAGCGAAGTAATTTTAGTTATTTAACTCTTATAATTTGAGAAAATTTTATGAAATTTAATTATTTTTTATACGCAAATTTTCGTGAATTTGTTAAAATTTCAAGATAAGAGACTGACTAAATTGGGAAATTATTAATTAATATAAGTAAATGGCTCAAAATTGTGGCGGTGATATTGGGATATCATCGCCTGATATGTGTTTGGATTTTCACCTTGTCACTATGAATTAAATCGATAATAATAATTAATAAGTCTTACCTTGGGCTTGATTTTTTTTACCACTTTTTTTTATTATAAAAGTAATGTATTCTTCACTCCTTTAATATTTGGATATTCATAAACTTTGATAGAGCTTAAATTTTCTTGAATGTCCATTGGGGTTTCTTTAACATTTTTATTAAATCTTTGGATTTCAACAGATAACCTGGAAGAGAAATTGAATTTTCAACGATGACATTTTTCTAGAATTTTTCTAGAATTTAATCGTTAATATAAAATAAGTAAATAATACTTATCTAGGTTAGAAAGAAAGTGACAGGTGGGGTAAAATTTCCCAAGTGTCCCCGCCTAAAATTTAGTTGTCGCCTATCTTATTCAAACTCCTCCAGATTGTAGTGCTAGTGGACCTCTTTAAATTCTGTAAAGGGGGCGCACCTAGTATAACGGGTTGTCAAGATACAGGGGCCAGAATTTTCAACGATTTACCCCGACTGCTAACCTTCAATTGTACTTAACTCCTGTTAAAGTTATCCAATTCAACTTTTTTATGAGGGTTTTGGAAAGGTATTTTAACAAGGTTTACAACAAAAATAATCGTTGAACCATAAAAAAATTATTTCACCTTGATTTTCCATTTTAAAGAACATTTTCGTGATTTTCTCCCAATGCGGCATTTTTGATATTTTTTTAGTTAGGCTAGAAAAAAAGCTTGATTTTTTCTCTTGAAAAACACTCCAGAACGAAAATGGGATGGCGAATATTGGTTGAGTTGCAGAAGGTCATAAGAGCGTGGGTGCCCCGCGCCAACGAGCCACGGAGCTTCTAGGCGTGCTGTAGTGACTCAGTTGTTCTAATAATTGATAAAAATGATTTTCCAGTTAACATGTAACGAATATTTTATTTTACCCTTACTTTCATGTAGCTGGAGAACGATTTACATATTTTCTTAATTAAAATTTTCAAATGGTTCCATTTTAGGAAAACGATAGTTCATAATAAAATCATTCACGATTTTGGTGGACGGTTCTGCTTATCTGTTACATTTCGAGATGCTTTTTAATAAGTCGTCTTGCTTCCCACGTTTTGGTGAGTTTTTTTTGGTGTTAATCTCTTTGTCTTTGACAATTTTTGACGTGAGTCTCCTTGCCTTTCACATTTTGGGGGCAATTTGAAAAGACTCGCCGCACGTGCAAGTCTCCACGCGTCGTCTCAGAATCCGATTTTGACTGCTGATGCTCTATATCAATGGGTTAAAAAAAACTTGCCTGAAACGGTAGTATTTTTCATCTCCAAAGAAAATCATGCCGCCACTGCTGAAAACCTTAAAACTCGATTCGACTCTGCAAAGACTGTGCTGGGCACACAAAAATACCATTCCTTTGTACCTTCTTCAGAATTGACTCTAATTTTGAAAAAGTATTCGTCATCTCCACAGTATGACATTTTCCCGAAGAGAAAAATTGCAAGGAGATCGCGAAGAGAAGAGCGAAGTGAACGTTAAGCTGAATAAAAAATCACTCTTTAAGTAACACAGTGAGAGGCAAGGAGACTCACGTCAAAAATGGTTGAAGGCAAAGAGATTAACACCAAAAAAACTCACCAAAACGTGTGAAGCAAGACGACTTATTAAAAACCATCTCGAAATGTAACAGATAAGCAGAACCGTCCACCTAAATCGTTACTGATTCTATTATTAACTATGGTTTTCCTACAATGGAACCATTTGTAAATTTTAATTAAGAAAATATATAAATTGTTCTCCAGCTACATGAAAGTAAGGATAAAATGAAATATTCGTTAAATGTTAACTGAAAAATCATTTTTATCAATTATTAGAACAACTGAGTCATACAGCACGCCTAGAAGCCCCGTGGCTGGTTAGCGCTGGGCACCCGCGCTCTTATGACCTTCTACAACTCAACCAATACTTGCCATCCCATTTTCGTTCTGGAGTGTTTTTCAAGAGAAAAAATCAAGCTTTTTTTCTAGCCTAACTAAAAAAATATAAAAAATGCCGCATTGGGAGAAAATCACAAAAATGTTTTTTAAAATGGAAAATCAAGGTGAAATAATTTCTTTATCGTTCAACGATTATTTTTGTTGTAAACCTTGTTAAAATACCTTTCGAAAACCCTCATATAAAAGTTGAATTGGATAACTTTAACAGGAGTTATGTACAATTGAAGGTTAGCAGTCGGGGTGAATCGTTGAAAATTCGGGCCCCTGTATCTTGACAACCCGCCATACTAGGTGGGCCCCCTTCACAGAATGTAAAAGAGGTCCACTAGCACTACAATCTGGCGGAGTTTAAATAAGATAGGCGCCAACAAAATTTCAGGTGGGGACACTTGGGAAATTTTACCCCAGGTGGAGGTTAGGTCGTCACTAATAGTAACAGTTTTCTCCCATGCGATTAATTGTTGATCTTAAAGAAGGTAGGGGAGAGTGCCCTTGGTTGGGACGGTCCTTGGTTGGGACAGCGGGGATAAATGTTATAGATTAAGCATTAAAAATCTGAAAAAATTATTTCAGTTTTCATTTATTATAAGGCATGAATGGCTAAAGTGAAAATTATTTTTGTTTAGCTTACTCCTAGATATGAACGAAAATCACTCACAGCTATCAAAAGTAAAATGTTAGGGTATTTTTCCAGTGAATTTTTATCATCTTATCAAAATATTTTTGCAAAATAAAAAATATCTGCTCGTAGGGAATTCAATTAGTTTTATATAACCATTCATGTTTTTCAAAAATACTAACACTAACTATGTGTAAAAAATTATTTTCTATGCGCACGGAATATTCCTTGGTTGGGACACCTGCATGTTCCTTGGTTGGGACACTTGGCGCATGCTCATTACATTTGATTTTGTTTTCGCTTTCGATAACAGTAGAAGAAAAACGCTGGTGAATAGCGTCGATGTTGTAAATAGCGATTGTTTATTGAGAACAACATTGAGGCAAGCTGTTCAACTTTATAAAATAATGATTATAAAAATTTCACATAAGAATATTAAGTTAACTTGGCAGAAGTCGTTTTTCTTTCAATGTATAACCTATAAAACATGCTATTACGAATGCTATATCTTTAAATTAGTGAATCGAGTAATAATTGTTCATGGAGTTATGTGATTTCCACTTAAAAATAATTTTTTTCGATTATCCGACATTTTGAAGATTTGTTAACATGTTCTAGATGGACAAAAAGTCCAATTTCAAAGTAACATATATTTTATTGTTGAAATTTTTGTAAAATTAATAAATAAATATATATGTATACATATATATTACTTCTAGTTAATATCATTCTCTATATTTTAGAGTGAATAATGTCAGTTATATCAAGAACTGTTTTATTTGTTCAATATAAACTTTATGAAACTGACGAATTTTACACAGCTGTAATATATTGCTGCATTTACAGAAAAATCTTTTACATGACATATCTTGTTTCCCTTATACATTTCCTATATTTATTACTTCTTTCTAAATATTGTATCACTTTAGTTTAATCACTCATTCATAAATACACATTTTTTTGAAGTGTCCCAACCAAGGACTGACGTGTCCCAACCAAAGACCGAGTGCCCTTGGTTGGGACGTTTTCATCGATTTAAACAAATCATTCTCAAATCAACTATTTGTTTTCATATTTCATGTTATCTATTTCTAAGTTATAGTTAAGCATCACTCTTATGTATAAGCATGCAAAATTAATTATATTCATATATTTATCATTCTTATGAGCAAAAAACAAAAAACGTCCCAACCAAGGGCACTCTCCCCTAATGATATCGTTCCAGTTCAAGTAAACAACCTAGTTTATCACTCACGAATTCTGGAGAAGGAAAACTATTTAACTAATTAATTATTGTTAGTTGAGGTGAAACGAAGGGAAGCGAAAAACGCAAACATTGCAATTGACTGCTTCTAATCATACAGGGTAAAATTCTCGGTTTAGAAACGACGGAGGGAGATATTACGTAACAATTGGTGAGAAGCGGCTTCAGCCATCATGCGTCGAGAAATTTCCCTATATTTCCTTACGATCCGGAAATTTTCTGGTAATTTTCCAAATGGGTTTCAATAGGATTCATAGGTTTGGAATTAAATAATGATAGTTAAATAAATTAATATAGGTGGTACATTAAAAAGTTGTTGAATATTAACAACTTTTCAAAATAGGGGGAAAGGTGTGACGACGTGCGACTTTTCTAAAGTCACGTGATACCATCTTTACGCGTGAATGAATTCAAAATCTAAATTCATTCGAGGAGTCTTAAATGAAAGCATACTTAATAGTTGAGTTGGTTATTTATTGGGGAATAATTTTGGTTGTGACTCCATCGTTTAAAAAACTTATATTTTCATTTGTTAATAATGCAATATTTATTCAATAGCATTTAGGATCGTTTGATAATGAATAAATTATTATAAATTTATTTATGTAGAGCAGAGTAAAGAGCATAGAAGGTATTCAGGAGAGCGAGCTTATCGCAAGTCCTAAACATCACGTTTACTAAACATTCAGTGCGAAAACACAGTCGTCGAAGTTGAATCTAAGCTATGATTAATCTGGGCTGAAGCTAGGCCGAGACCTGGCTGAATGGTAGACAACAGAAGTTTCCTGAAGATCAGCAGTTCGATTGGGACCTCAGTCGAGAACACTTCTTGAAGATATTTCTATTGCCAAACTTTTGTACTCATTATATTTTTCTAACGTGTAATCATAATAAATATTATATCAATAAAAACTCGTACTACAGATCAAAAGTGGGATAGCCCCACACGCGTTTTACACCGCGACGGTAATCAGTGTATAGTGACAATTGCAATTAATTGAAATACACTAATTTTGTGTGAAGTGTGTGTACGGTGAAAAAAGTGACAGTGGAGAGAGGTGATCAATCTGGACATCGATCACGATCTAGCCAATCACGTTCGCAAAAGGATTCGCATAATGAGTCGTATAGATGCAGACGAAGGGACCATAGCTCTCGAAGAAGAGGGCGGTCTAGGTCTAGGAGTCTGTCATGGAACTGTTCCAGTTTTTTGGGCATGGAGCGGCTGGGATCGGCGTATCTCTAGACGAAGGAGCGTCAAGAGCAGCGTCACTGATATAACACGAATTGCTGAGGTTTTGACGAAAATCGTCAGTTCGAGTTCAAGGTGGTCAAATAGTCGTAATTTCTTGTGTAAGAAATTTCTACCAGAGTTCGATCGAGGGATGAAGAATTTATCAGCGTCAGACTGAATACTCTGGATAGAAAAAAATCCATTTTTGTCCTTTCAAGTATGATTGAAATGTTATAAGGTAAAACCGTTATGCTTTAATTTTAAATTAAGAGGAAATCCTAATCTTTGGTGCAAGTAATTGTCAAATTGTTACCCTAGGAGGTTCTTAGGGTTCTCGTAATAATAATCAGACCATTACGGAAAGAAAAATGTTTCTGTGAAATTGCTGCCAAATGTTCTTTCATGTAACAAGTCTATGTTACAAAGTAACAGGACTATAATAACTCACCTGGTGAAAATCTTCGGACATACTGCTTTACTGAATTTAGAAAAAATAATAAATTGGAATTTGAAATTCCGTAAGAAAAATTAATAAATTTTTATTGAGCCTAATATTATAAACGAGTCGGCATAATCAGTGCTATAAGAGAAATAGGAAAAAGAAAGAGAGTTCCGAATGAATGACCGTCGGTGAAACAGAGACGTCATTTGTTCTAGAAGTAGTGAACTTCAAATTAGAATAGAATTCTCAATTTAAAACATTGTATGGTAAAATGTTTTAGTAACCATTTTTTATAATTTAGTTTACAATTATTTCTTAACGAATGGATCAAGGAGCATTTATAATGTGACTACTATATGTTATTTTCTTACCGATAAGCGGAACCGAACTAGAAGTTCTATTTCGAGCGTGGAATTTTTATTTTTTAGTTTGTGCTTTTGGGAACAAGTTCACCTATACGTCATGTTTCAAGCAAGACTGATGTATTAGAAAAAAATTGCAATCTAATCTCTTGATTTTAAATAGGTTATAAGAATTTAGTACAACCCAGTTCGAGATTTTACACATCTGCATTATTCTGCAGATGTTGTAGTTTCAACATCTATAGATTATAATGCGATAAAAACTATACACTTTATTAATGAAAGTGAGTGAAAATAAATACTAGTTTAGCAACTGAAAAAATTGATAGATGGATTTTCATAAATGATTTTTCAGTTACGAGTGCATGAAAATTACTTTCAGTAATAGTATCTGAAAAATAAGTCACGCTCGCAATTTTTTTGTATATTGCGAAAAGAAAATCGACAATTTTCTTGAAAGGCATTTTAATTCGAAATCGGTTAATTTTATACCATGTCCAATGGTTAAAATGCAATTTGAAAAAATTCGTCAGATAATTGAGTTGAATGTCTTCAACTGCAGAGAATTGCAGACATGCAATAGAATTTTCATGCGCTTCATTGCAGTAAATTGTTTGATCAGTCAATGGAGTGATCTATTGCAGTCAATTGACTTGTTGCAATTTAAAGAACTATTTTGAATTTTTTTTTCATTGTCAAATATATTAATAGTAATTAAAAATTAATTTATTCTGTTTAGAAATAGCCAAATAGTAGTAATTTTTTTAAATTTATTGAGCATCTGACATTTATTTTAAATTTTTAGCGAAATTGGTAGAAAGGTTCAGAAAAAGGTTCAAAATGTTCAGAAAATAAAGATTCTATTATAGTCATGTGTCAAAAGGTCAAACATGGAATTATCTTCGCTGTTTGACGTATGGGTACCATGAAATGGTGGGCTTGAGGGATATTATAAGGAAGACCTTATTTATTTTTGACGACATCTTCCAAACAACAGTGTATTTAAAAATTTGCTAAAAATCACTGTAAAAAGAAAGTGTTATTTCAGAGCTAATTTCAGGTATTGAAATAAGTCTCAGAAAAACAGTCCCGAGTGGTACTGGAATGAAACCACTGTAGGGAACCCAGATTCATTTATTTCACATTAAAAATAACAGCATTAAGTTATCCTATTCAATAACAGGACAGGCAGAAAATGAGAACGAAAAAAACTCTAGTTTTTACAGTGATTAATAACGTGTCCTAGCAGCCAAGTCAATTGTTGTGAAATTTATAAAAAAGGAGGTTATTCAAAAAAAAACAAAAAAAAAGAAGATAGATTGTTCATTGTACGAATGCTCGTGTAAATAGGGTAGCAAATATCCTGTGTGTAATAGTTAGATTAGAAGATTACAGTTTGACTGACAAGGAACAGTAGGTAGGTGTCCCCCTCCGATTTTCTTCGGCCTCACATATGTTGTAGTACTCGTAAAAGTAAGCGACACGTATTTTTTCTTACCTGCTAAGAAAGGGTTTAAGGGGGTAAAAACCACCCCCGAAAAGTGTGATACCGAATGCCCATTTAATTGTTTCACATATAGCAGCGGTATCTTTCACAATGAAACCAACTGGAAAAATTTCCTCCCAATGAAAGATGAAAAATGTGATATTCTCAAATTTGTCGATAATTTTTTAGGGTGGTGAACTACCCCAAAATTATTTTTGATTACACAAAAATTGCCCAAAAGGCATTATTTCAACCAAAAAAATCTGGGAAAAATATATGTTGCACGCGATAATAAAATAAAGTTTACGTATTTTTGAATTTTCACGATAAATCAATTTATGAGGGTTAACTGCCCTTAAGTGCATTCTATTATATTTTTGCTAAATAAAGGAAGTTTCGCGTTCAAAACCGAGCAAAAAAATTTCTTCACACAGAGGGTTGAAAAATGTAGAGGAAAGGGCTCGAATTTGATATACCAACTGTTTTCGATGTATTGCCGGGACTCTATGAACCGAAATTCGACGAACAGTAGGTCATTCGAAAGGTTATTTAATTACCTTTCAGATGGTTCAATTGATTTTTTCATATCGTCAACAAGTCTTTTTTAAATAAAGATTTTCCAAAAAACGAGTTTTTCGAAAATCGGTAAATGGTGGCTCTAATTTGATATACCTATAAAAACATCGAAATACTTGAAAAATAAGCAAATTTCCGATATGAAACTAATTATTAATATTATTTAGGATGATACAAAGTATAATCGAATCTGGTATTTGACATTCTGAAATCTGCAAAGAAGACAAATTGGACAATGAGCGTTAGTACACACACTACACTCATCATTGTCAGGATCACATGAATCCACACTAAACTAGCACAGACATACACACACACATACGTGCATGAATACATGAACCCATTTTTTTAACATTCAGGAAGCTGAATAATGTCTAACTGTGATTTTCTGGTATATAAAATTCGAGCCACCCATGGTATATCAAATTAGAGCCACCCAGTGCAAAATGTTCATGTTTAAAAAGCATAACCCCTAAACAGAAGTATCTCCATATCTACCGAGCAAAACTATTCTGCTGACCCTACTTCACTACTACATACAACATTTATTGGAAAAACTACATTCGCCGAATAATGAATAGACATTTAAGACTTCCCTGGAATGAACTCTGGATATCCGATTTTTTATTTTTCTATCCCACACATTTTATGAAGCGAATGAAACAGTGAAACTGTCACTATTTTCCACTACACTTAAGTGCATTCAGTTCCCACTGTTAGCAACCTAGTACATGTTTTAGGTTTCCAGAAATCCAGGTGGCTCAAATTCAAGCCCTATATCAAATTCGAGCCATTTCCACTACATTTCTCAATTTAGTCAAAATTTTACATGGGGGTAAACTACCCCAAAGGAATTTACGAGTATACTATAAAATTACCAAATAAGTGTAAATTCAAGCTGGGAAATCGGAGAAAAATATATTTGCACGCGATAATAAAATAAAGTTTACGTATTTTTGCATTCTGATGAGAAATCAATTTTTAAGGGGTGACTACCCTCTAAGTGCATTTTATTACATTCCTGTTAAATAAAGGAAGTTTCGCGTACAAATCCGAGCAAATAAATTCCTTCACACTGTGAGTTGAAAATTTTAAATTTTTCAATTCAGTCAAAAATTTACATGGGGGTAAACAACCCCAAAGTAATTTACGAGTATACTATAAAATTACCAAATGGGTGTAAATTCAAGCTGAAAAATCTGGGAAAAATATATGTTGCACGCGATAATATAATAGAGCTTACGTATTTTTGCATTTTGACGAGAAATAAATTTATAAGGGGTAACTACCCCTAAGTGCATTTTATTATATTTCTGCTAAATAAAGGAAGTTTCGCGTACGAAACCGAACAAAAAAATTTCTTTACGGAGAGGGTTGAAAAATGTAAATTTCTCAATTTAGTCAAAATTTCACATGGGGGTGAACTAATCCAAAGGGATTTACGAGTATATAATAAAATTAACAAATGGCTGTAAATTCAAGCTGAAAGTCTGGCAAAAATATATGTTGCATGTGATAACAAAATAAAATTTACGTATTTTTCCATTTAAGCCAAAAAATTACTTCATAGGGGGTAACCACTCTTAAGGGTGTTTTATTATATTTCTACACATTCAAGAAACTTATATCTGTCAGTTTATATTTTTGGAAATATATAAATTATATTTTTAACTAATGCAGAATGATGAACTGATTAAGCGACTGTTTTCCTCGACCAAGGCATCTTTACGAATACATGGAAATGTACATGAGGAAAGTTCTATTTTTAGGAAGAAGCTTGTTTGGAGATTTTGATTAATCGTTCAGTCTTGCTTTCATCGTTCTCGAGTTAAGAAGTCAATATCTTTGTGTAAAATTGAAAAACAGTGGACAGTTTATCTAGCCTTTTGAAGATGCTGATAAATCCATTGAATGTAATAAGCCTTTTGTTACTTGCATTCCAAACCAGGAACATACCTGACAGTGAAGTTAATGATGCAGAACAACAACTGGCATATCATTTTCAAGAAATATTAATTCAGGCTATGAATGAGTTCAATGGGGTTGAGATTGTAGAAGAAAATACTTTAGACTTTTCAGAACCATACAAAGACTGGGAGGCTTCCGCTGTGGAAGACACTTATGCAGAGTGGACTCCTAAACTTGGTTCCAGAACAGATGAAGCTGTTTGTACGAAAGATGACGAAGATGTTGGCTTCGATTATAAACAAAGAGCAGTGGAGTTTTGGAGAAGCGGAACAAGAAAAAGTAATCGTGAGTTGAGTGCTGTTCAAAATCGGTTCAGGAAAGTAACATCAGTACGTCAATTGAGACGATGGGCAGGACAAGTAAATAAAGGAGGTACATATATGGAAAAGTTGCACCGTATTGCGGAGTATACATTGAGCAATTTTAAAAGTGCAATTGATGCTGGTATGATAGTTCACGATGCAGACTTACGGATGTGGGGTATACATGCTAAAAAAATGCTTGATTTTGATGATACGCGATTTAAAGCATCTGACTGGTGGGTGTGGAGGTTTAAAAGAACTCACCGAATAACTTCCAGAAAAGTCAACAAATTTATCACCAGAAAAACACTAGAAGATAAGGAAAAGTTAGAAGTAGATGCGGAGAATTTTGTGAATGAAGTGAAGCCGTACATCACTCAATATGGGAGAGAGAATGTTTATAACTCGGATCAAAGTGGATTCCAGTTAGAAATGCATTCTGGGAGAACATTGGCAATTGAAGGTACAGGACAAGTCAAATGTGTTGTCCAATCTGTTCCTTCTACGACTCACTGCTACACTATTGAACCCACGATTTCTGCGAATGGAAAGCTTCTGTCTCCACTTTATCTTGTGTTAAAAGAGCCAAGTGGAAAATTTGGACCCATTGTGCAAGAAACCATTTTTCAGCCTATGAATGTCTTTGTAGATGCATCCAAATCTGGAAAACTTACGTCTGGTAAATTTGCCTATTTCTAATAATTTTTAGTCATACAGTAAAGTTATCAGCGTCATTAAATTTGACAAATTATTTTGCTTACAAAACATTTTCAGAGCTGGTTGGAAAATGTTTTTTTCCCGAATGTAGGGCTGACAAGCGTGTTGCTCATAGACTCTTGGACTGGACATTGCCCAGAAGTTTTACGGCAAGCAGCACCTGCTGGAAAGAATATAATTCTTATGATTATACCAAAAGGCACTACTGGAAAAGTTCAGCCCCTTGACGTCTACGGATTTCGCATATGGAAAAATTATGTGCGACATTTTTCAGATTCAGTTATACTGTTAGACTATGATTTAAATCTGCACATACGAAATAATATTATAAAGTTACAGCCTTTAGTACATAATCAATTATCTTCACCAAGGTATCACAGTCTTCTTAAGTACTCCTGGTTTAAAAGTGGTTACGTTGCAGAAAAACCAGGAGAATTTGAGAATCCGGTAGACTTTTCCTTCAAAACATTTTCCAACACATTATGTGAAATTGAAGGATGTGAAAATGTAGCCGTTGTTAGATGTTCGTGGTGCAAAAAATCTTTGTGTTTTAAACATTTCTTCGAAAAGCATCACTGCTGTACCACGTGCAATGAATAAACAAGTCTAATGATGATTGTAAGTCTGCTAAATTTTATTTTGTCATCACATGCAACATATATTTTTGCCAGATTTTCAGCTTCAATTCACAGCCATTTGGTAATTTTATTCTATACTCGTGAATTCCTTTGGGGTAGTTCATCCCCATGTAAAATTTGGACTAAATTGAGAAGGAATTTTTTGCTTGGATTTGTACGCGAAACTTCCTTTGTTTAACAGGAATGTAATAATATGCACTTATGGGGTAGTCACCCCTTAAAAATTGATTTCTCATCGAAATGCAAAAATACGTAAACTTTATTTCATTATCGCGTTCAAATATATTTTTCTCTGATTTTTCAGCTTGAATTTACACTTATTTGGTAATTCTATAGTATACTCGTAAATTCCTTTGGGGTAGTTTACCCCCATGTAAAATTTTGACTAAATTGAGAAATGTACATTTTTCAACCCTCTGTATGAAGGAATTTTTTTGCTCGGTTTTGTACGCGAAACTTTCTTTAGTTAGCAGAAATATAATAAAATGCACTTAAGGGTAGTTTCCTCTCCTAAATTGATTTATCGTGAAAATGCAAAAATACGTAAACTTTATTTTATTATCGCGTGCAACATATATTTTTCTCAGATTTTTTTGGTTGCTTTGGGTTGCCTTTTGGGCAATTTTTCTGTAATCAAAAATAATTTTGGGATAGTTCACCACCCTAAAAAATTATCGACAAATTTGAGAATATCACATTTTTCATCTTTCATTGGGAGGAAATTTTTCCAGTTGGTTTCATTGTGAAAGATACCGCTGCTATATGTGAAACAATTAAATGGGTATTCGGTACCACACTTTTCGGGGGTGGTTTTTACCCCCTTAAAACCATTTTTAGCAGGTAAGAAAAAATACGTGTCGCTTACTTTTACGAGTACTGCAGCATATGTGTGAAAGCAGTTTTTTGAGAAGTATGGTTACGAGGGGGCATTGTTGAAAGTTTCAAAGTTGTATGTTTCGATGGAACATCGTTAAGATGTGTCCTGATCTTGTCTCGAAAAGAGCTAAGAACATTATTTGAAAGAATGAGACAGTTTGTTTATATTAATTCCTGGCCGCTCTAAGAATAATCGAATAACTCAATAAAAACCTGCTTCAAAAGAGAAAAAACATCTTGTCAATCCTCATTTCATTACGAATGAGCACAATATCATTTGATCACGATGCGTCCATAACTTTTGATGAAAATTTGCAGTGAAGGTGCAAAAACGTAGCTGAAAGCCCCTTTTATAACTTGTTCAACTTGGGACCAATGTATTTCGTGGAAAAATGCATAAATTCTTTTGAAAAAAATCGAGACGTTACCTTGTAGTTTTATTAATGAGTACATTTTTGAAAAATTCTAAAATATTCATAACTTTGGTGTCGGTAGTAAATAAAAGCGAAGGATGCTTACTCAGCTTATAATCAAGCTGAAGGCTCCACTGAGGCTTACAATTTTTTAGAAAAATTAAAAAATTCAATGATGGGTTTTCAATTACAGATAAGTACATCAATAACACGCCATTGCCTATTATTTTTTTCTTTTCTTTTTCTACGGTAGTCGACCTCAATTGTAATCGATACGTTGAAGGGGTTGCTGTCCACTATTGTCAAGTTCGGTTGACCTTCTCGGCACATTTCACCAGATATAAAAAAGTTGAAGAAAGAGAAGACACTTTATGAGGCAAGGGTTCAAGTAGGACGTCGATTCCATGTAACCCTCTAAGAGCCTTTTGTGCCTTCAGTCATAAAAAAGTTCTTTTTAGAAAATGTTAAGCCTCCGTAGAGCCTTCTAGGTTGATTGGAAGCTGAGTAAGCATCCTTTGCTTTTATTAACTTCCGACACCAAAGTTATAAATATTTTCAAATTTTTAAAGAATGAGCTCATTTTCAAAACTTCGAGGTAACTACTATATTTTTTGCAGAAGTATTCATGCATTTCTCCACAAAATACAACGGTCGAAACCAATTTATAAAAGGTGCTTTCAACCACGTTTTTTTACCTTCATTAGTTTGCATCGAAAGTTATGGACACATCGCGATCAAATGATATTGTACTTTATTATGATAAAATGAGGATCATCAAGACCTTTTTTCTTTTTCAAGCGGTTTTTTGATTGAGTTATTCAATGACTTGTAGAGGGGCTAGGATTCATGAAACAGATAGATAGTAGACAGTCTGACCGTAGCGCGCCAGTGTCGACCGAGGGGCGATTCACTCTGAAATCAGACGACGCTGAGTTCAGTGATTTCACCTGATCTCCACTGATTTCCGCTTCTGAATTCAGTGAGCTCATTTTTGAACTCACCGAGGAACTCATCGTGCATCTCCCTTCTATGCATGCGAAAGAAGGCAACGCATGGGTTTCCATGGCGACGTAATTTCCGGACTGTTCAGTGAGTGCGAGTGATTTCAGTTTTGAACTCACTATGTTCACTCTTAATTCGCTGATTTAAGTCTTGAATTCTGAGTGAATAGCCCCTCGGTGTCGACTCAAAGCGGATAAGACAGAAGCTGTACAGCGTCACGAAATTTTTGCACACTACCAGCTCAGAGAAAAGCCGTCGCTTTATTTTAAGCTACTTTTCAATATGAAATAAATGAACACGACAAGTGAATTAAGGATCGGCTATAAATAAATTTATGTCATGTTATATTAAGAACTGTATATTAAGATTAAGATCAAATTGAAACAATTCTCGATTCCTCCTTTGCGTTGGATTTTGAAATAAAAGATCAAAATGAACCTTCATTTATTCTGAGTACTAAAGGTGGAGTTCCATATGGGCGACTCGAGTCGCGGGAATCAAATCGCGCGTTTTAATTTATGACTGCTTCTCATTGAATCTTATGGCGCCCTTTCGTAGGGATCCCAAAGTGGCCATGAATTGCAGCGACTATATAGACGGCTCGAGAAACTAACGTATGACCAACTTAATTGTAAAAATCTAATATTTTTAAAGATTTGAAAATGAACTTCAATTTCTATATAAAATCTTATAATTTATTTCATAAATTATAAAAAATTTTATTTCCTTATTGCATACTTTACAATATTTTCTCTCAATTACAAAATATCCAACGTATGACTAAAGTTTGTCCAGCATAATTTTGAAAAGATAATATTTTTGAGGATTCAAAAATGAACGTCAATGTTTATTTAAAATGTTATTATTCAATCTACAAATTCGTTGTAATATCAACTATTACATTTTTCGTTGAAGATTACATCTTTCTAGATTGAAAATTCCACTTTTGGGTTGAAAGTTGAACGGCTTTATTAAAAGTTCATTTATTTCATGATGAGTTTCCATTTTTCCATTATTTTTCGTCGTCCCGTCCTCTAGATTATGATGTAGTAGTGCCAATCCTACACGGTTTATCCACAATATTTAAAAGAAAGCAAACTGAATTTTCCCGCGTGCTCCACTAGCGCCTATAACACGTTGCTAGGGGAAACTTTTATTGTGTCGTCGTTACGTTGTATAAAAATTATAAAGATGGGAAAAAGTGAATATTCATCTGAAAGAAGTCCTCACCGTAAAAGGAAGAGACGGAGCAGATCTTCGAGCAATGAGATCAGCTCACGTCATGGCTCCCGTCGTTCACCAAGGGTCGATTCATACCATTATCGGCTAGATAATCGTGAACGCTATCCAAGAGCTACGTCGCATTATGGCCGGTAGGCATTTATTTATTTATTTATTCTCAGTGTATTTTTTCCTCGATCTAATTGATTTGATCGCTGCCTGCGAGGCACGACGAATCCCCTTATAATCAAATTATTGTTTTTTGATTACTTAGATCGAGTCGGCCATCACGCTCAAGGAACCTTCCTTCAAGTCGCAGTGTCTCCGTGTTTCACGATATTCCCCGACACCCAGTAGGTCCGTATCACGACCGCCCAACCGGGTTTTTGAACAACCACCGGTTGTCGGAAGTGAGGTTATGTTTTCATTGGACGTTCAAAAAGTATCGGGCCTGAACCCTTTGGACAAGGGCATTGAAACTGCCCAAGACCCACAGCTTAATGAGTCATTGTTAAAAATTCTCGGAGAGGATCCAATAAAGGATAATTTACAGGCGGAAAATATCCATCAGGCGTTAGCTGACAGATGGACGGAGATAATTAAAAGTGGATTATCAGCCGAGATAAAGAAGGAAATATTACAGAAATACCCCCAACCTAATAATTTCACTATTGTTAAACCTCCGGCTATCAACCCTAAAATAAAGCGAACGATGACCGACGCTGCAATAAAAAAAGATAAATTTCAGGCACTGTCGCAGCAGCAGCTTGGTGCTGGCTTGTGCGCAATTGGTTCTGCCCTGACAGCTTGTTTAAAGTCAGGAAATAAAGAAAATACCTCTCTTGTCGCTAACCTCAGAGATGCAGGTTGCTTATTAGCAGACATTTTCCACAGTATTTCCGCAACTAGACGAGCGTTTATCACTCCTAACCTCAACAGAATCGTCAACAATATGTCTGAGAATTTACCAGTAGATAATTGTCTATATGTTGCGAATTTCCCTGAAAATTTGAAAGTGGCTCAGGCTATGCAGAAGCAAGCCAAGGATATCTCAAAGCCACCTCCACCCAATATTCCTGCAAAGAAGCCAAAACGGAATCTCCAGTCTGAAGGTCAGTCGCGTTCGTCAGGATTTAATGCTGCTTCTTACTCTAACAATCAGTCAGCTTCAAACTCGAAAGGCCCCCCGAAGAAGAGCTACAACTCCTCTCGTCAGGGCGGTTAGAACTGTCCTCGGTATTCGCCGACGAACCGTCGTCGACATTAAATGGAAGTAAAACGGCCGCCAGTTAAAAATTCTTCATTGATGTTTGGAAAGAATTTACTAGCGACACTTCAATTTTGCAATGGGTAGAGGGGTACAGAATTCCTTTTGCAAAGAAGGTGGTTCAGAATTTTATACCAAAACAGAAACATCTTTCTCAATCTGAGTTTAGGGATACCTCCCATTCAATGAAACAGCTCTGGGGGAAAAGTGCTGTTTCAGAATGTGAACCAAGTGACGGTCAGTTTCTCTCGACTTATTTTCTTGTGAAGAAATCGAATGGGGAAAAAAGATTTATTTTAAATTTAAAAAATTTGAATACCTATCTTGATCCGCCCCATTTCAAAATGGAAGATTCAAAAACGGTATTACGTTTACTTGTTCGAGAGTTTTACATGGCAACAATAGATCTGAGGGACGCCTTTTTGTCACTCCCTATAGCAGACGAATTAAAAAAATTTTTAAGATTTGAATTTAACGGCATACTATATTAATTTAATTGTCTACCCTTTGGCCTGTGCACATGTCCGTACGTTTTTACTAAATTGGTAAAGCCGGTCGCTCACTTTCTCAGGTCTAGAGGATTTATATCAGTTATTTATTTAGATGATATATGGCTTACCGGTAATACTGAAGAAGCATGCACTTTGAACGTTACAAAAACTAAAGATCTCTTGAAGTCTCTGGGGTTTTTACTTAATTTTGAAACGTGTAGTTTAACACCCTCAAGGTTATGCAAATTTCTTGGGTGCTTATTCAACAGTGAAAAATATCAAGTAGAACTTCCGCTAGACAAAAGGCATAGGATTTTAGACGTAGTAAATGAGTATTCATCGAATTCGGAGTGTATAATTCGGAATTTTGCACAATGTATTGGAATTTTAGTGTCAGCCTGTTTGGCGGTAAAGTACGGTCGCCTTTACACAAAATCCATGGAACGCGGAAAGTTGTCAGCTATTCAAAAGTCGGGCAATCACGATATGAGCATGAGAATAACTTCGGATGTTAAATTAGAACTTGAGTGGTGGGGTAGAAACTTCATGTCCATTTATAACCTTATTTGGGACTATAACTACCAGCTTGAAATTTTCTCTGATGCATCACTGACGGGATGGGGAGCATGCTGCGGAGACGAAAGAACTCATGGTTGGTGGAGTACTGACGAAAGGTCACATCATATAAATTGTTTGGAATTAAAAGCTGCTTTCTATGCATTACGTTGTTTCGCACTAGACCATAGGTCTTGTGAAATATTGATGCGCATAGATAATACTACAGCGATTTCCTACGTAAATCGTATGGGTGGTATACAATACCCACAATTGAATAACATTGCCAGGCTCATCTGGGAATGGTGTGCAGAGCGGGACATATGGATATTTGCTTCTTATATCAGGTAGAAAGAAATGTCACTGCCGATAGCGAATCTAGAGTTCTTTCACCTGAAACTGAATGGGAATGAAATTCAAAGGTTTTCAAAGTAATTACAGGAAAGTTCGGGATTTTCGATATTGATCTTCTGGCGTCAAACATCAACGCGAAATGTAAGAAATTCATATATTTGCACGCTGATCCAAACTCTTATGCAATTGATGCACTAACAATTTCCTGAGCTGAGTATTACTTTTACGCGTTTCCTCCCTTTGCCTTAACTCTGCGATGCTTAAAGAAAATTATAACAGATAAGGCAGACGGAGTTCTAGTCGTACCCCTGTGGCCAGCACAATCATGGTATCCTGTGTTTACCAGTTTGTTAATTTCGGAGCCTTTAATTTTTCGTCCTCAACTCAATTTAATCAAGTCTTCTTTCAGGGAGAAACACCCGTTATGGAGAACTCTTACCCTGGTGGCAGGCAGATTATCGGGGAAGCGTTCAAGCGAAGGGGTGTATCAGAGGAAGCGATTCCAATCATGTTCGCCTTCCTAGCGAAGTCAACTTTACACAATACGAGAAGCCTATTAGATTGTGGTGGAACTACTATTTTGACAAGAATATTTCTGTACTTGATGCCGACATTGAGCACGTAATAATTTTCTTAACAGATATTTTTTAAAGAGTAGGAGCCTATGATACTGTCAGTTATCTTAACGATGAAATTTCTCTAGAACAGCTAACATATAAGTTAGTTACTTTAATCGTGCTGTCAGCAGGTCAAAGAATGCAGGCTTTATCTAAGATTACGCTGGACAATATCGTGATTTTACCAGCAAAAATTAAAATTAAAATTTCTCAACGCATCAAGACTTCGAAATTAAATAAGTCGCAACCTTGCTTAATACTTCCGTTTTTTCGCAACCATCATTTCGTAAACCACATGGGGTTGTCACAACTCAAACGTTGGCTAGCTGGATCAAAAATGTGCTGACTAAAAGCGTAGTGGATACCTCTGTATTCAAGGCACATAGCACTGTACATGCCTCGACATCAGCTGCCAGTCGAGCGGGAATCAGCATTGATACGATTCGCCAAACAGCGAGTTGGTCTCAGAAATCAACTGCCTTTGCGCGATTTTATAATAGACCCTTAGATAACGGCGATGCGTTTGCTACAGCTATAATAATGTTAAAAATTTGTAACATTAAGTGACCTAAGTTTTTCCTTTGTGTTCACTCTATGTTCTATGAATAATAAATGCTTATTTGACGAACAGCAATAAACTTTGTACATCTACATTATCATCTAGAGGACGAGACGACGAAAAATAATTAACCGATCAAACGAACTTACCTGTTGTGAAGTTCGGTCGGTATTATTTGAGTCGTCTCGTTTGAATAGATCATACCCACCCTTTCCCAGAAAATATCCTTCAAATAGTAACCCTAGTGATTGCGATTTGAGAACTTTGAAATAATGAAAGTTTCCCCTAGCAACGTGTCATGGGCGCTAGTGAAGCACACGGGAAAATTCAATTTGATTTCTTTTAAATATTGTGGATAAACCGTGTAGGATTGGCACTACTACATTATGATCTATTCGGACGAGACGACTGAAATAATCCCGATCGAACTTCACAACAGGTAAGTTCGCTTGATCGGTTAATTTTATTTTTTTAGTTTAAGATACATAATTTTAGATTCGTTTTTTTGTTGTTTCCAATAATAACTACTTGGTTCAATACAATTTTAGAGAAGAGTAATATTTCAGAATATACGTTTTTCTGTTAATATTATTGTCAGATTTATAGACATAATAACCAGTTAAATCAACAGAAAACACGTTTAATCTTGCACAATTGAAATCAAATTTTATAAAATAGCAGATTTTTCCCCGTATTAGATGTATTGTTTATCACTATACGTTTCTTCTAATTTTGATTACTTCCCATCTGGAAATTGTCCTAATAGTCCCTCACAATATTGAGGCTTTTTTAGGGGCCCTAACAGCTTACCCTTATTAGGTTGCTCCTCGTCAGGACCTAGTGTGGTTCGGATATCGCTACCCTTTTAATAAATATGACATCTTTAATAAGACAGGATCGTTTTGGGCCCTGAGTAATTAACATGATCAAAACATTCTCTTTTAAATATGGAACAAAATAATTGAAAAATCTGACGTGCACGCTCTGCCTTAACACCACGTAAATGCAAACAAAATTTTGGACCATTTTTTGCAAATTTTGGACCATTTTTCTTATGTATACTGAACTGTAATTTTATCTGAAAAAAAATATTTTTATACTTTTAAGCGAGAAATTATACGTAGGTAGAAAATAAACAAGTTTCTCTCGACACAAACATTGACCTAAAAAAGCTCTTTCAAAAAAGATTCACAACTTTAGTAATGAAAGTAAGCGTACAAAAGTTCATTCAAATTTATATCTCAGAATCAGTAAACAAGATTTTAGCTTCAAATTCTTCACACATACTCAAAAATGTTCATCGTGCAAAAATTAAAGAAAAATTTGTTATCATTCATTTTTTAATGACAACTCATATATATCAGTATTAAGGAAACTTTATTATTTATTATTATACCATTAAGCCATTTCCCTTTTGGGGTAGGCATGACTTGCTCGGTTGGAAAATAGTAGTGTGTAGGTGGGTATATAGGTATAAGGAAGATAGGTATATAGGTGTTAGGTATAGATATATTAGATTCACCTCGAATTCTCGTGTTATTCATTTAAATGACACGTTCATTCCGTAACACTGCTCCGACCCAGGTTGAAGATCAATCTCTCTAGCGATCACCTCAAGTGAAGAGCCTCACAAAGTTGTTATGTGTGGTTCCACACTTGGCCCCCAGGTATCCAAGGTCTCTGTTTCAGGCGTCATTCACTCTACTGTCACTCTGTTTACAAACTATTTCTCGCCATACTTTTCTGTCCTGACATACTACTCTAGCTTCCTTTACGTCCATGCATTTTTTCATGCAAGCTCTCATGTTTTTATGGCTTCTTATGTCTCTTCCGATTAGTGTTTCATTCACAGATTCTAACCATTCTTTCGGTGGTCTACCTCTGGTCATTCTGCCATTCACTTTACCTTTATACACTTTATACACTATTGTCCCTTTTGCACCACATTCTTTGAAGGATTATCTCGTTTCGGACTTTATCCATCAGTGTTTTCCCACATATTGTGCTCTGAGGCCTCATGCCAATCGCGTTAATTTTACTCCTGTCCTTTTCTTGACAAGTCCATCGCTCGCTACCGTATTGTACAGTTGGTACAAATATAGAATTATGTATGGCCATTCAAGCTTTCTTCGATATGTTTTATTTCTGAGAATGGACCCTGCTCTAACGATAACCTGCTTACCCTTACTCATGTGCCTATCTAATTCCCCATATATTTTCCCGTCACTAGTGAATTGGCTACCCAGATATACGTACTTGTCAACTTGTTCTAATCTCTCATCATTGAGGACGATGTGGCACATTGTTTTCTCAGTTTTTCCTTTGAACACCATGATCTTTGTTCTATTTAAGTTAATTTTGAGGCACATGTTCATCATGCTCGTATTAAGTTCATTCAACATTCTTTGCAAGTCCTTGATTGATTCTGCCATAACAATCTTGTCATCTGCGAAAGCTAACCCACGTACATTCACTGTTTCAAGATCTACACCTTCTTCGTCGAACAGGGCCGTTCTTAAACACTTATCCATGAATGTGATAAATAGCCATGAGGACATAACGCATCCTTGTTTCACGCCTTGCATAATATCGAACCAGTCACTCAGTTTCCCATTTACCCTTACACTCGCTTTATTACCTGCATTTATTGTTTTTATCGCTTGTAGGAGCCATCCATTGACTCCGTACTCTTTAAGGACTTCCCAAAGTTTACTTCAATTTACATTTTCAAATGCTTTTTCTAGGTCAACAATTGCACAGAGAACTTTCTTTCCTACTCTCAAGCTTTTTTCTGTGACCTGTCTTAGATTAAATATCTGATCTGTTCATGATCTTCCTGACATAAATCCACTTTGGACTTCCCATATCTTTCCTTCTGTAATTCTCATTAACCTGCGAATGAATATTTGTGAGTATATTTAGCTTACGGTATTTAGCAAGCTGATACCTCTGTGGTTACTGCAGTTGCTTTTATCTCTCTTTCTTTTGTATATTGGTACGCTAATCGCTTTTCTCCAATCGTCGGGGACTTCTCCCATCTCTATACATAAGTTTATCGATTCGCATAACCTGTGAGGTATGTACTCGCCACCGTATTTAGGCATTTCAGCGGTAATACTGTCTACACCAGCAGCCTCACCGTTTTTCAAGTTCTTAATAATATCTCTAGCCTCAGTGAGATAGACTTTTTCAATTGGGTTCTCTAATGAATTATGTTGTTTGTCGCAGCTCTGTTTCCCTATATCTTCACCTCCTAATAGTTCTTCGAAAGAGTCTTTTAAAGCGTCTACTATCCCGTCTATATCATATAGCATTTCACCTTTGCTGTTTCTCATGCTGACAAACACTGTACTTTTACTTTCCTTCAACAGTTTAAATAATTGTTTCATAATTCCTTCAAATCCGTTTTGTATTTTCTTCTCTTTTTCTATTCTGATTTTATCTTCACTCTCCTTGAATAGTCGTTCAACGTTCCTCTTTTTATGTCTACAATCATTTTTGAGCCTATTTCTCTCCTCGTCGCTTATACCTGCCATGTTCAGCGTTTTTTGTGCGCTTCTACTTCCTTTTTTTTGGGCTGCCTCAATTTCATCATTACACCATGCATCACCATATTTTCTTCCTGCAACCGCCGTACCGCATACTTCGGTCGCACTTTTAACAATGAAATCCCGTGACAGAGTCTACGCGCCCTCTATATTTTTATTTCTTAAAAGCGCTTCCCACGTGGCCCTATCTATGCGTTCGTTTAACTTCTTTTGAAACTCTATTCGCACTTCCGGTTTCTGTAAATTTTCAATTTTTATTCGCGTTTGTTTCATTTTTTTGTTCTTTTTGTTCTCCATCCCCGCCCTAAGTTTATTTTGGAGACTAAAAGGTAATGATCAGTATTGCATTCGGAACCCCTCATGACTCTTGTATGTTTTGCTGGTTCTCTCAGTCTTTCATCAGCAATAACGGAGTCAATCATACTGCGGTTATTTCCTCTAAACCAGGTGTGCGTGTGGACCATTTTATGTCAAAACGAAGTATTGGTAATAAATATGCCCTTTCCTAGGCATGAGTTAACTAATTTTTCCCCTTTATAATTTTTTCTTGTAGGATCCCCAAAATTACCTAGCACCCTTCCTGTATCTATATCCTGACGTTGGACGCCAACCCATCCGTTCATTTCTCGTAGCAGAATTATTCTTTGACCTTGATCGCGGGAATTAATTGTATCATTCTTATTCCTACCTTCATTCTAATCTACAGCAATCTGGGGTATACATATCCATGATCTTTGAGATGCTGTCTTGCTTTTTCGTTCATAATTAAACCGACCCCTTGACAAGCATGTGATTCACCATCTACTCCTGACCATATTTCGAAACCACCTTCTAACACCCCATTTTCTATGTTTCTACTTTCGCAACCATTTTTCTTCGTCTCAGGTACACATGGAATATATATTTTTCTTACGCGCATATTTTCTCGTAGTTCTCTTAACTCATGATCATTCACTTCTCTAGCATTCCAAACACCCAGTCTGCATTCATCGCCTGAAGCCCGACCTTTATGTTTACTATGTGTGTGCTTTTCGTCAATCAAAGTTTTAGTCCATTCCGAGGCTACTTTATTGTTTGTATTATTCATGTTTAGATTGAACACCCAACTACCACCTGTATGCTCAGCAGCGTTGCTTGAAATACCACAATAGTTATAATAATTGAACTGCAATGTTATAAGTTTAAGGAAAATTGAAAATGTATTCAGGGATCTTTGAAAGCTTAATTTCAATCATCAGTTTAGTTTTCAAGTTTTTAACCGCTTTGAAGTATCTTTAGAGTGCAGAGTTTACTCCCCACCCCCTATATCCTTACATGAGGCACAATAGTCAAAAATTTTTACCAAGAAATTCCAGCATCATTTGAAGTTTTCAGTTTTAAACATTTTGCCACATTAAAATTAATGTAAATTGGTATATTCATTGGTATATTCAGGTTTTTCTATTTTCTGCCCAATTCTCAGATTATACTTGAGGTTATACTTTGTGAAAACTTTAAAATTTTATATTTGGTTTCTTCCCGTATTCTCGAAAGCACGACCGGCTTCTTGAGACACTCGAGTCGATCTGAATTTTTTTTTCTTAGAACAATAGATGACCATGTGTATGGGATGATTAATCAATTCATTGAATATTCAATTCGATTCATCGATTCTAATTGCTATCAACAAGTGATATTAACAAAATGTAAACATATCGCAAATTTTACTTCAAAGTATCTTCGTAACTTGAAATTGCTTCATTTTATCAACTCGATCATTTTTGATCATGAAAATTTGTTGTATGGTATAATTTGTTCGTTTTATAAACAAATTATGTGAATAAATTCATAGTTGAGGAGTTCATTGGCAGAAATTAATCGTTTTTCTTTTTTGGTAACTTGAAATTATATGAGTGGTAATATGTTATTATTAAGATTGGTCATTCCATATTATTTGTTTATTTTCTAAACAAATTTTATAAACAAATGCATAGTTTGGTAATTTATGGACAGAAAGTAATACTTTTTTCCAATCATCATCAAGTTACACAAGTGGTGATGTTTATTGACGAAGAATTGTCAATCGATATAACTTTTATTTAAATTAATTTTATAAACAAATGCATAGTTTGGTCGTTTACAGGCGGAAAGTAATAGTTTTTTTTTAATCATCTTCAAGTTACGCAAGTGGTGATGTTTTTTGATGGAGAATTCTCGCTCGATATCATTTGTTTTTGTTTCCAATCAATCCTATCAATAAATGCATCTTTTGACCATTTATAAATAGAAAGTAATAGTTTTTCTTTCTACTCGTCTTCAAATTACATAAGTGGTGATATTCATAGTTTGGTCGTTTATAGGCAGAAAGTAATAGTTTTTTCAAACATCTTCACGTTACGCAAGTGGTCATTTTTTTGTGACGGAGAATTCTCCATCGATATCATTTGTTTTTGTTTCAAATACATTCTATCAATAAATGCATCTTTTGACCATTTATAAATAGAAAGTGATCGTTTTTCTTTCGACTCGTCTTCAAATTACATAAGTGGTGATATTCAGTGACAAACAATTATCAATCGTTATTACTTTTTGTTATAAACAAATGCACAGTCTGCTCGTTTATAGACAGAAAGTTATAGTTCTTTCTACAATCATCTTCAAGTTACGCAAGTGGTGATGTTTTCGTTATTGTTTGGTTTTGTTGGAAATAAATTCTATCA
>CAKNXH010001660.1:52347-84935 GCA_932178445.1 Andricus quercusramuli | reverse complement strand
AAAAAAACTATTACTTTCCGCCTGTAAACGACCAAACTATGCATTTGTTTATAAAATTAATTTAAAAAAAAGTTATATCGATTGACAATTCTTTGTCACGTCATATCACCACTTATGTAATTTGAAGACGTGTAGAAAGAAAAACGATCACTTTCTCTTTATAAATGGTCAAAAAACGCATTTATTGATAGGATTGATTGGAAACAAAAACAAATGATATCGAGCGAGAATTCTCCGTCAAAAAACATCACCACTTGCGTAACTTGAAGATGATTAGAAAAAAACTATTACTTTCCGCCTGTAAACGACCAAACTATGCATTTGTTTATAAAATTTGTTTAGAAAATAAACAAATAATATGAAATGACCAATCTTAATAATAACATATTACCACTCATATAATTTAAAGTTACCAAAAAAGAAAAACGATTAATTTCTGCCAATGAACTCCTCAACTATGAATTTATTCACATAATTTGTTTATAAAACGAACAAATTATACCATACAACAAATTTTCATGATCAAAAATGATCGAGTTGATAAAATGAAGCAATTTCAAGTTACGAAGATACTTTGAAGCAAAATTTGCGATATGTTTACATTTTGTTAATATCACTTGTTGATAGCAATTCGAATCGATGAATCGAATTGAATATTCAATGAATTGATTAATCATCCTTGACTTTGATTTCTTTTTCGATAAAGACCAAAGCAAATCACCCACCGACAATGAATACTGTGGCATTATCGAAAATTGCGCAAAACACGAATCGATGACATTTTAATTAGCTGATAAAATTTGAAGATGATATAATTTGAAACTAAAAATGAAAAAAAGATTTGGAAGATTGGTGAATATTCTCAATATTGAAGGTAATCTCGAATAAAGTGCAACATTACCAAAACTCCCAACAGAAATTGAACGGGTGAACCGATTTTTTTCAATCTTTTTTTACTCGTCTCGTAATTATGTCATGAACCTAATGCAGCATATAAAAATTCAATTTATGCATATTTTAATAATTATCAATTTCGTTCAAGCGGCTCGAATCGTCTCAGGATGCAACAATGGAAAGAGCAGAAGATTTACGAGCGACCCCCTGCGTTCAGCATGCTCGAAAACCGTCATGGTGAATTATTGTAAATTCTATATACTTTGGAGAGCGCCTGTTTTAGGTTCAACGGGGGTACTTTCCCGGTGGCGGATTGCTCGCTTACAGGCGCAGAAATAAAACATATTTTCGATTAATTAAAAAAACACAAAAACAAGACCATTTTTTAAAAAAAAGAGGCAGTAATGTTAGGCACTATACCCTTCAGATTATGTGGTTCAAATCTTACATTGAACAATTCATCCGTTTAGCGGGATTAATGTCAGAACGAATACATGGGCTAAAAACTTGGCTCGACGAAGCGCCTTAACGGACTGAACCTAATCTGGCATCATGGCGTCCCAACGCTTCCAAACGTTACATGCTTTCATTGATTATTGAATTTGAAAACGTTTTTCTGGTGTTTTAGTAGTGGCAGTGATCAAATTATTCCATTTCCGAAAATCATGTCTGATTCGGAAAAAATCTACGATACTAGTTCGTATAATTCGTTAAAGAAGGGCCAAAAACTGTAATTCGAAATGTTGACTGCGTACCATAAAAATGGATTACATTTAAACATACTAAAGGAAAACCCGAATCAAAATTCATGCCGCCTCCTTATATCAAGCACTAACCAAAGCTAAGGTACCTCCTCTACAAAGTTGGCCTTCTCTCACAATCACACTAAGAAGACATGTCAGTAAGTATTTGCATTTCAAAAAAGCTTTTTTTCTACGATTTTTGCCATGGAGATAGTTATTCTAAGTTGTGTCGTCTGATATTATTGTATCAAATGAGATTAAAAAATATGTTTAATTTTCTAATTATTTTTTGTGTAGAAACATATGAGGAAGCCGAAAGGAGAGTAGAGACTCTATGCTCCGAAAAATTCGGGTATAAAACCGAAGGCATTCCTCCAGAAGATAAAGCAGATCAAATCACCAATGAATTCCGAGCAAAGAGACTTCATATCAAAAAAGAAACTCAGGCGGCTTTAGAAGTCTCACGTATTGGAGAATCTCAGAAAGAATCTGATGAATTCATGGAAGTAGATACCAAAACATCACCCCCTAAATAATTTAAACCAATCACAACTTATTGGAAATAATTTTATTGGTAGAAACTACTCATACATATATTCTCAAAATATAATCTAGAAAATGTTTAAGTGATTAGAAAATATTCTCGCTGTATTGGACTTATTTTGTCAACGGAAAAAACAGGAACAATTTTGCCTGATCAAACTGGTCTCATGCGGACCCTAATAAATATAGGGTGACCTCATCAGGTCCTCAATCATACCCCATCAAGATTTCTACACGGGCTTTTCCTTCATATGAAAATCTTTTTTTGCATTCTTCTGTGTCTAAAAATGGCTATAAAATTAATAAATTTTCTAGGACATGAATAATTGGTAAAGTGTTACCATCTTGGTCTTAGATAACATAATTGTTGTATTTTGCATTCTACTTTATGGAAAAAAATTTCTAACTCTATAGTTATAAACATTTTTTCTATAAAGCAGAACGGAAAATACAACAATTCTGTTATCTAAGACCAAGATGGTAACTTTTGTTTGACTCTGTTGATTTAGTTGGTTTTTATGTTTCTAAATGTTACAATAATATTGACAGAAAATAGTTATTTGTGATACAAGTGCGTAAAATAGGTGATTGTGTGCGAGTGTGAATTTTGCAGCATAAGCCGGAGGCTCGAAGCATGAGTCGATGGTTAGCGCACGAGCGAAAACATAGACGAGTGCTTCGAACCGCAGGCGAATGATGCAATCACACGAGTTACTAATCACGTAGGCGCACGTGTATCACACGCTATTTTTTGCAACGCCCGTCCGAAAAAGTTGTCAGGAGGTGGTAACGAAAAATACTAATTTTATATTGCATAGAGTGGAGTGAAGGAATAAAAAAAATTTTTTTTTAATGTTTGAAAAAAATTTTGAAAAAAAAATTTTCGAAAAAAAATGTTCTAAAAAAAATGTTGTGCGAAAAAATTTAATGAAAAAAAATTTGGTGAAAAAAAAATTTTGAGGAGAAAAATTTTCGACAAAAAAATTTTGGAGAAAAAAGAATTTTCGAACAAAAAAATTTGCTGAAAAAAAATTTTGAAACAAAAATTTGTTGAAAAAAATTTTTTGGAAAAAAATTATTGAAAAAAAATGTTGGCGTTTATGCTTTTTTGCCCCCCCCGGGGGGGGGCGGGCTACGAAACCCTAAAAACAAAGCTTCAATCATTAAAACATTTGTTCAAGTTGAATGTAAAATTATTTCAAGAAGATACCAACACCAGTGTTTAAAGTTACCTTTGCCAGTGTCTAAAGTACCTCATCTCGAATGTGCGCATGCGCAGCTTTTTCACCAGTGTCTAAAGTAAGCCATCTTCAAACTGCGCATGCGCGAAAATTGTTTCACGCACAGTCGGCTCAAATAAGGTACTTTAGGCACCATCTACATGCATGCAAACGTCAACTTTAGAGGTGGGTGTTGCAAAAACGTTTATTCTCAAGTCTCACTCTTTTATAAAATTGTAATGAACCAAGTTCAGAATATAAGGATGAGAGACGTTATGTCACAATCCTGGTGCCTAGGTAGTCGACGGAGGCGGAGGTGCACTCGACGTGGTAATACTTGCATGATGATGAGGAGTACTCTGGTAATAGTCCTGATGAAGATTGCTCATGCTATGCATAGGATTTTGATTCGAACCAAGTATTCCATTGTGGTGGTAATGTCCAGGCAGCCCAGGATGCGGATGATGTGGCAAGCCGTAATACGCATAACTTTGATTAACTTCATACATCTTCAACTCTGGTTGTTTCGTGTCCCGGGAAAATGATGAATTACCATTCGTCGCACTAGGAAATAGCCTTGTGATACTGAATGGATGACAAGCAGCCGTATAAGGAGGTTCCTGTTTTGAACTTCCCGGCATCCCGTAGTGAAGACCAGTATGGTCACTCAAAAGATGAGGATGTAAACTCCTCCCAACCATGACAGAGAGCTCATCATGAGTTGTACCAATATCCGAACTTAACAATCCTCCAACATCGCTTGTAACACTTTTCAAACTCGCGTGCTGTTGATGCAGACCACCGGAGTGGTGATGGTGATGTGAAGAAATTAGGGTCTGTAGTTCTTCGTCATTTTGCGATTGACCGTGATGTAGAGGTGACTTCTTTCCATGATTGAGTTCACGGGATGGAGGACCACCATGTCCGTTTCCACCAGAGTTGTGGCGATGATGTTTGGTATTTTGCCTAGTGAGTTCCTTTTTCTCGTCTTTGAATCTCTTCTGGCGTCTGAGGTAGCATCCGTTTTCAAACATGTTTCCGCTTTCAGGATGCAGAGTCCAGAAAGATCCCTTACCGGGCTTGTCTGGAGTTCTTGGTACTTTGACAAAACAGTCGTTAAAGCTGAGGGAATGCCTGATGGAATTCTGCCACCGTTGTTGGTTTTCTCTGTAGAATGGGGAAAGGTCCATAATGAAATGGTAGATTTGAGACAGAGTAAGCTTTTTTGTAGGTGCACTTCGTATTGCCATTGTTATTAGGCTGATGTACGAATATGGTGGTTTTGAATGAGTGTAACTTCTCCGGTAAGATTTTTCGGGTTTCGCTCGTTGAAGAACCAAATTTGGTGAGTCTGGTTCTGCTGAGGACAGCAAGTCTCTTGTGGCACCACCGCCACTACCTGGGGCATGAGATCCGTAGCCCACAGGACCCATACACGCACCTGCGCCACCCATTCCAGCACAACTGTAGCCACCCATTGATGCCATTTCAATTGCTGGGCTCATTGTGCTAATGTTGAAGGCCCCAGGACTCGGGGGGCTGCAATTGGATCCGACTCCCATAGGCATTCCCATGGAAATGTAGCTCACGGAGTTGAGAGAGCTGTAGGTCGGCCCCATACTGCCCATATTTGACATAGCAGTGCTTGTCATGGTGCCGAGGCTGCTAGCCTCGCTGTACGTCTTCTGCGATTGTATCATGATCGTAGAGTTGATCGAGAGTGGGAAATCCTATCGTTGTCAAACTGAAACACTAAACGCTGCCGGTGGGGTGACTGGGGCCGCGACTCTTTGACACAACAAACACCACCGCACTAAAATCTGTCTCCCAGGAACAAGTTTCTAACTGAATTATAGAATTACTCATTCAGAAGAAAGGCATATATCGGCCAGATCGCAGCAAGTACACGGTACCCAATGAAGTTCCGATGAAGATGATTATTGTTCCAACACAACAAGACGCTATACGACAATACACGTTGATCGCCGTGGTTTATTTGGTACCTATTTAAGCAGGCGCAACCCCTCATTCTCTCTCCTCTTTCTGTAGAATGTATACATTGTTCCCGAAGAGAAGGGCTAGGAAAACATTAACGATCTCTTAGAAGTTGTTTCTCCCACCTCTGCTCACCAAAAACATAAGGTGATACCACTAACAATGTGTAAAAAAAGAGAAAAGCCGCTCTTCCACCGATAAAATACCACAAAGCAGTGTATTCCGCACTCCTGAGCTGCCGCGTCTTGTTCAATCATCCCTCTCTCAGATGGCCTTCGCTGTCGAGGTGCTTGTCACTCCTTATTCGTCAGATCCCAGCCAATGGCATAAGTTAAGATTGCCGGCTGCGGTACGGCTATGAGGTGAGTTGAATCGGAGCAGCAGTGACGTACCGTACGGGGCGGAAATGTGCCCTGCCGGGAAGTGGGAGGCCATGTCCCGGAACATGTGTTACCTATGATGCTGGACGGCTTGTCTATCACGCTGGCGTCTCGCAGAAAAACCTTGCACAGTTTGCGACGCCGACGCACAGTGGGAAGAAAATGACTTTTTTGGTTCAAAATAACATACTGATAGAATTCCAAAGAAAGTTTTCGAACCTGATTTTTGAGTTAGTTTTTTAATCTGTCTATGAATAAACAAATATGATGAAAAAATGGCAATTTCTTCTATTTGACGTTCCCAGTGCTCGTCAATAATAGGGAAATTGTAGTATTTGCCAGCGTTTCATAGATTTACATTAGATAAAGATATTCTGTCATAATACAACAAACAAAAGATATTGAAACAATTTATTTGTGGAAAATGTGTCTTCTGAAATTCACAAAAAACTTAGGTTTTTTCAAAGTTATATGGCAAAGAATTTGGATGGAAGCAATATTATAATGAAGGAAATTTCTCATAAGATTATGTTTGTTCATATTATAAACAAATTTAATGAAAAATTGTATTATTCAGGCATTTGTTGACAGAAAAATCAGTTCCTTTCTGCGTTAGTTTTTCAAAATTAGAAACCTCATGATAATTTCAGCAAGGTTCATAGTTTGTTCATGTATTTTATTATTGTTCAAAACAAATTTAATAAGTAAATGCATTATTCGAGCATTTGTCGACTATTTTGCTTCATTTTTATTATTTCGAAATAATATTATGCATAATTTTCATTTCTCTGAATAATCACATATATACTAATTTTTATTTTTCCAAATTGTCGTTCATTATAATTTTTATTCATCCGAATCGTCATTACACAGATCTCTTAACAGTAAACCTACGCGAAGTTTCAAATTTGAATTGTTCAAAATTTCACAATTTTGAATTAGAATTCTTTATAGCTGATTAATTTAGAATTAAAAGGGTTGAAATTGCATTAATGTCATTTCAACAAAATTCAGAATTATTTGATTCTAATTTACATAATTCAAAATTGTATAATTCAAAAAAGTAAGCCTTTCAATACAAGAAACTCTTACAATAAAAAATTCAAAACGATCGAAATCGCAGTTTAAGATTGAAACATTAGAAACTCTCTTCTTGAAATTAAATGTTCAGAATTGAACAATTTCCAATCAAAATCCTTAATAATTGAAAACAAGTTTGAATTCGAAACATTTAAAGAATATCTTCAATGAAACTTCAAAGATCAGAAAGTTTCAAATTGTCAACGCAACCTTTAAAATTCAGGATTTTTTTCCATTCAAATCGCTAAAGCTTGCATATTTCTAGTTTTAAGTTTAATGTCGTAGTAAGAGTGGTTTTTTCATAACTTGAAATTTAAATTTTTTACTTTTATCGACAAAAATAATCTTAGGAGAAATCTTCTTCATCATAATATGGTTTTTATCCAAATTTCTTGCAATATAACTTAAAAAATTTGAAGTTATTGAAAATGAGAGAAGACACACTTTCAACCAATCATGGTGAAACATTTTTAAGTAATATAAATTCATAAAACGTATGCGATGACGACAATTTTTCTATAATTGATTGTGAGGTGGAAGGGCGCGGTATGGAGAATAATAATAGTTTTTCCAAGGTTCCTTAACACTTGTTGATTTTTCTGTGATAGGAAATCATCATTTAGCGGGACGACGGTTGGTCGTCTCGCTCTAAACAAACTATGAACAAATTTTACGCTTCTTATCAGAAATTGAGGTTTATATGTTTGAATAACAATAATCTCAGCTTCAAACAATACGAATCCATTTTTAAAAAGGTTTTCATAATTGTTGTAATTTAAGTATTCAAAACCGAGTTTCTAGTTTTCTGAAAATTTAAACTTTGCTGTTTTGTTTAAAAATTAACCATTCAAATTGGTTTGAATATATTCCAAATAGGTAAAAAAATTAAATTCCTTATGATCATTTGTTATACGTCAACAACTGGCTCACTTTTTATACAATTTCTACAATTTTGCCATTTTTCGTCATATCGACATAGTTTTTTTAGCGATGCAAATTGCAAATAACTTGAAACTGAGAAATTTGTATGATAATACTATTCTAGGTATTAGGAATTGTTAATTTGATAAATAATTAAATAGAGAAATATACAATTGGGTACTTTCAAACAGATAGGGTTCATGTTTTTGAACGAATCGACTGATATAGTACTACTGTAGCTCATTAACAGCCATGAAAATTTGCCGCCAAATGATTTTGTTTTTGATTTGAACAATTGTTATATACATAATTCTGTAATTTTTAGGCAGAACATCGTTTTCCAACACATTAACAAAGAAATAATTAAACAATATCAGTTTTTCGCTATATTTGCCAATGGAAAACAATTCCTTCAATATATAAACAATTGTATATCAGTTAAAAATTTTTTCAGAATAATTTGTGGAAGCAAATAAGGAATATGTTTATTTATCTTGCTATAATATTTTTCTCAAATAACAAGTAATCGCGAATTGTTTTATAAAATTGTATACAGAAAAAATATTTTTCGCTATCTACATATTTCAATAGAAAAAAAATATTTTTAGACATTTTGAGTCAATTCCTGGTGTTAAAGTGGCCAAATTATGATGGTTCTCCCGTAATTTTTCATGAAATGAACACTGAAAAAACAGAAGTTAATTTCCGTCGCTAGTAACTTTCATGTAGATAAAGCTGATTGTTTTCGCATCGAAACAAAACAAGATTTAATAGAGTTGACATTGTGGTGGTCAACTCTCGAAACGTGAAGTTCATTTTTGTTTCAGGTAACGAATACTCTGCTATTGCTGTAAAGATTACATTTCGTTTTTTCTGTGCACCATTTTTATTCACTGAAATATTATTTTTCACATTATTATCATAAAATTTAAGGTAATTATTTTAAGAAATGTCTAATCCGATCCTAGAAAAGCAGAATATTTCAATGATAGCTCAAATGTGTATTTGTTTATTAAATTTTCATAGAAAATTCAACATCTGGTTTTCATTTTTAACTCGTCTTAAGTAAATAAGGTTTTACATAAATTCCGTAAAACAAAGCTTTAAGGAATCAAATATTTCAAGTACCACAATGAAACCATTTCACTCGTTAATTTTTTCAGAACAAGTATGAAGGTTCACTTATTTTCTCACCGTTGCTGGTTAATGATTTCTGGAGACTTTACTCACAGATTTTGAATATTTTCGAATGAATACATATTCGAAAAAAGGCGAGGATTTAATTTTAATTGAATTCTTTATTTACATTGATATATTAAGTGAAATAAATTTGATTTCAAATTGGTTCTCACACATCCGTTGTCAGTTTGGATCATTTTGCTTCAAACGAAGGCCATGGCTATAATTGTACCAAAATTTCATTAACTATAGCAGGATTTTTAAGGTACGAATATATCACGATCAGGAATAGCGACTATTCGGACCGAATTTTCTGTAAAAATAGCAGGAATTTTTTGGTACACATAGGCACTGTCTTAAACAAAAAACCCCAAATTGGATCAAAAGTTTCAGATTACGCGCAACTTTTAATACCTCAATGTAGTGGAAATTATGAAATCAATCCTTTAATTTTCATTTCCCATTAAATTTTTCATAATTATCATATCTATTAATATTTGACCAAAAATACTACGAAATAAGGAAAATCCTATCAAATTGGAGAAAAAATTTCATTGGAGCAAGAAGCGACTTCTTTGAACAAAAGAAATTTCGTTCAATCTGAAGAACCTTTCTTGAAATCAAAGCAACTTTGACTGACAAATATTTTTTTTTATTTGAACAAATTTTTCTTGAATCCGAGCTTTAATCCAAGAGTCTTTTTTCCTGAGTGAACTCTGAAAGTCCCGTTAGGTGAATCTTGTCCCAGAAAAATACCACTGCATTTTTTTATTCTTTAACAAAGGTCAGCATAAAAATTGCAATCTCTCTTATTTTGGATTAGAAATCCTGAAAAAGACAGGTAATGTGGAGCTCAAGGTTCATCTTTTCCAGACATCAGCATTAAAAGGTTCCTCTACGAAAATAATTTGATAAAGTGGGTTGGATGACGCCACTTCCACACATTTTTCCTATAGTAAAGTTCATAATTATTCACAACAAAAATGATCCTGTTGCTTTCGTTAACTTTGAAAACATGTAAAGAATGTTCTTTAGTTATTGTAGACGCAATAAGCAAACAGTTTCGAAATATGGATCCGACCACGGTAGCTAGCTTCTTTCTTACCCTACGGGCTCGACTATAAACACTTTTAAGTTTCATTTGCAACAGCAACGGCTATTCTCTCGACTTCTTCGTCTAGGCATGGGCTTTAGCGTGACGGTGTTGCTTAACGCATCCCTTGTATAGGGAGTCAGTCTGCTTCCTACCGCTTAGCAGTAGAGATCGGTAATCAATGGAGAAGTCCTGTCTCACAGTTTAGGCACTTATACGAAGAAAAGGTCCATTATTCTCCGGACCATTACAAAATTGCTGGTCCTGCCAGGATCCTGTTCACGATATCCTAGGGAAGAAGTATCTACGGAACACCCCCAGTAATTTGAAACAACGAGTATCTGCGACTCGAGCGAGGACTCCACGGATTCTGTTCGCAGCCCAGGCAACGACCACGTCCTCTATCTTCTCTAATAAACCGACAATCTACTCTCAATTAATCTTGACGCATCGTTGTAGCGCGATCCCGCAAGTGAAGGTTTTAAAATATACCAAGTATTGTATTGCCAATAGGGAAAATCTGAGCGCACAATGCCATGCACAAACAGCCACTTTTTCGGATTCGGCTGGCGTTTCACTCGGATTGGCAAATCCGTTTAAGACCGCCCCCACCATGTCATCAGAAGATTTAAGGGAAGGTTCGAACGGTGAAATCACAGATCCACTATTCCTGTTCCTGAGTAAATTACAATTGATCGATAATGTGCAACGGAACATGGGATCGGACATGAGGATTTTGAACGACGAAAATTCAAAAAGAGCAAACAAGATAAGATACCTCGCTAGGATCAACGATGCCCTTCTGACCGAGGACGAATCCTATCTGAACAGCAGTGTAACAACAATGCATGCAACAGAAACCTTTGGGCTCGGTGACCAACACCCCATTCCTTAACAGCCGATGCAAGCCAGTTGCTTGTATCCCCATCACCCACATGGCACTAGACAGAGCACACACATATGCAACACAGAAGGAAGGTGACCCTCAAATTCCATCACTCACACAAGTGTCACATGACGAGACCCGCTCATGGCACCACACAGAGGGGCAACCTAGCAGCGAAGCAACGAGTAGCGATAGAAAACTTTGAACCTTTCTATCAGGCAGAGGAGATTATCCGCACGGTAGAAGTTCTCAACGGACATGATGACGTTGGTATGCACGACTCCGTCAACACTGTTAAGCGTGCGAAGCTCAGCACTGTTAGAAAAATCTCTACTAAATTTAGCATACATATAATGGAAGCAAAAATGCACAACATGAAATCAAATGTAGTATACCAGCGTACAGTAAATTTAGTATATTTATACAGAATTTAGTACTCGCGTATACTAAATTTCATATACGTGTATACTAAATTCAGTAAGAATATACTAAATTTACTGTACGCTGGTACACTAAATTTAATTTCAGGTTATGCATTCTTGCTTCCATTACATGTATACTAAATTTAGTAGAGATTTTTCTAACAGTGAGGTGTTTTGAACTGAATCTACTACTCGATTATATCATATCTGAAAAAATAATTGGGAATGGTAAAAGAGCAATTAAACATTGTACATAAACAGTTATGACAACTCTGGAAACTTGAAGAAGGAGATTAGAAGTTATTCGGCAAAATCACGATACCGTGCAAAATTTTAATCAAGGACTTAGAAGTGTCTATAACGAGTTAACTTATACAATTCAGTCAGAATACTCGTCCAGGATGAAGCCCAAATTAGCCCTAAAAATGGAGGAAAAATGCGCTACTAAAAGATCTGTAATGAACATCCGAGAAGACGTTAGTAATCAAGTGCGACCGTTAAAGCCAAGATCTTTGAATGAAGATCTGCAGGAGGCACTTGAAGCAGGAGTGTATCGCAGAGAATGTCTTCGTACAAAAGTCTTGACATCACCTCGACCGCTACAACCTCACAAAAACAGGCTGCCAATGAGAAGCACGGGACCGCCCACAGCACGAAACCAGCAGCCACAAATGCGGAACCAACCCTCTGACGTTCCTAACTATAGATTGCCCTTACAGCAGAGAATTTGTATTTGTATTTGTATTTATTTGTGGAATGTTCCTAGGGCTAGACAGCCCTATAAGGAACAGGTGATACATTTTAATACAATAGAATATGGTAGCGATCGGTCGGACAATTAAAAATAATAATAAACATAAAATAATTATTTAACAAGAATATTACACATAAAAGTAAATATACGTGATTGAAAGAAAATAGATACATGCAAAGGGTTGATATATATCTCACTATTACATATGGGCTTAAGTATTACCAATGAGTGATTTCGAGGGTGGAATTTGAGGTGTTTAATAAGTGAGCAAAAAGAAGTTTTCTAAAGTGATATTGTGACGGTGCATTTCTAATTGTAAAAGGTATTTTGTTCCAAAGACGAGCACCGCGAATCATAAAAGACCTTTGCATTTTACACGTGCGGTGTGGCGACGTTAAGAAGTCCTGCTCTTTCTCTGTATTCAGTAATTTGTTCACTTTTAGGGATGTTATAGATGAACCGAATGCAAGCATTAAGCGCACGCTCGAGTCTGGCATTCAGCTCATCAGTAACATCATCATATAGCACGCAGCCGTAGTCGAAGGAAGGAAGTATGAGGCTTTTAACTAGGAGGATATGGGTAGGAGTTGGAAGTGATTCTTTGTTTCTGTTAAGCTGTTGGAGGACTCGAAATGTTTTCCTCGAAATATCTGAAGCTTCTTCTTTCCAAGTGAGAGAACGATTGTAAATAAATTCTAAATCTTTTGCAGAGTCAACAAACGGGATGATACGCCCCTCAATCAAAAGCGGAGGTAGGGTGGCAATTGTTTCAAGTGATGGAGAGGAAGAAGTGCCTATGATTATAGCCATAGTTTCAGCAGGGTTGAGAGTGAGGCCACTTGTCGAGGACCACTGCACCACCACATCGATATCCTCCTGTACCTTTCGGAGTAAGCTTTTTAGAGTAGCAATAGGTCCGGAGAGGTAAAGCTTAAAGTCATCAGCATATTTATGGTAGTTGCAGTAACAAGGCTCTCTACCAAGTTCAGAGGTATAAATACTAAAGAGAGTGGGCGCAAGAAAGGACTCCTGAGGAACACCACTCCCAACCTCCACGCAATCAGACCGCTCGTCATTGCTGAGCTGTACTCTTTCAGAGCGGTTACTAAGATAAGATTTAAATCATTCAACCACTATATTAGAGAGGTGTATCGATTTAGGCCTGGCCAATAGTAGTTTATGATTAACTGTATCAAATGCCTTAGAAAAGTCGAAAAGAACAACAACCGTAATCTCTCTTCTATCTATTGCAAGTTTAATGTCAGAAGTAACTTTAAGTGAAGCTGTAAGTGTACCATGCTTTCCACGAAACCCGGATTGCATTGGGTCCATTAAATTGTTAATTTCAAGGTGTGCCGTAAGTTGCCGATGAACGATACGCTCGAAAGGTTTAGACAAGGCACTAAGGCTGGATATAGGACAGAAGTCTTTAGGAGATGTAGGGTTAGATATTTTAGGAATAGGGCGAATAATCGCCTCTTTCCAGTCATCAGAAAATATACCCACCTGGGGAGATGCGTTATAGATGTGCAAGAGAATAGGGCCAACGACTGGCAATGCAAGGCGAATCATAATCATTGAAATGCCATCAGAACTCTGAGCATTCGATTTTACATCAAAAAGTTTTGTTACTAGGGTTTCTTGTGATATATCAGAAAAGAATAACTTGGTTTCATCAAATTCAGGGGTAACTGAGGACGTAGAAGGAGTGACATTTACAGGGGGTGTGGGCTTTTTAGTAAAGGCTGTTAGAAGGTCTGCAGGAGAGAAGTTATTATCAGGTGACAAGTTCTCAGGGGGAATAAGTCCAAGCCGTTTCAAGAGTTGCCAGATGTTTTCATTTTTATTCCTATTTTTGATAGAGTTGGAATTAAATTTATTGTAAGAATCCCTAATTTCGGTTTGTACGAAGCTTCTCAATTCACGAAATTCAGCTTGAATTATACTATTTTTATTTATCAAAGGCTGAAGTTAAAAATTTGCTCAAGCGAATCACCTTCCTATTGATATCCCTTTCAGTAAAAATGCATTTCTAGTCATAGGTGGACAGATGTTCAAGAAATTCTAGAAGAGGAAACTAGAAGAGGGGTTGAAGAAGAACAAATATTGGATGCTGATAAGATCATGGTTTGAGAGGAATGAGATTGAGTGTTGAGTGGAAGAGAGAACCTTGTCTAAATCGTCGACAATCATCATATCAATCCATGTACTGGAATGATCAGTGTGATGGGCAGCATTATGTGGAACTATAGATAGTCCGGCGGAGAACACTACTGATTTTAAATAGTTAGTTAAATTGTTGGTGGCACTAGGATTTATGTTTAGGCCACCAGTGAGTACAATGTTATTAAAATTAGGTATAAGATCCAAAATGTCAGTCTCAAATTTCCTACAGTACACAGTGGGCTGAGAGACCACCAACAGTGGCCAAAAGTCAACCTCACAGTTATTAATGGAAGAATTATTTTTCATATTATAGATGAGTTGAAGAAACTTTCCACCAAATTTTATGATATTTTAACTAGTCCTCTTAATCCTAGAGCGTTATGAATTGAAGAAATATTTCTTTTTTTTTGTTACTGTTCTTTAAATAAAATCTTCGAAAAACTCGTTTATGATTTTACGAACCAAAATGTTACAATCATTTCTGCTTATTAGAGTGGTCAGAAATAATTACGTTATAGAAAAGAAATCCAAATTTTAGCTCGGGTTTGAGTCCTTTCACTTTGTAGTCATGCATTTAAGGAATTCACAGCAAAAGACAATTTTTGAATCAAAAGTTCCCCGAGGTTACACCTGGTATCTAAAGTTCTATAGTGCTTTTGGGTTCATTATGATGTTTACTATCAGGTTGTTTGCCACCGTCTGCCACCATTGACATTTGACGAAGATATTAGTGAATGAAGTTGAGCGTGCACAGTGGGCTGGAGATCACCGAAAGTGACCAAAAGCCAAATTTATTTGTTTGGATTTATATGAAGCTTGGTATAAGGGGATTTTTGAGGTCGCTGATTTCGAATTTGACGTCAAAAACAATACATTCAAAATGGCGGATCCAATATGGCGCCTGAAATGTCTAAATTTTTATTTATTTATATGAAACTTGGTGTAAGGAGGTTTCTGAGGTCGCTGATTTCGAATTTGACATGAAAATGCCTAAATTCAAAATGGCGGATCTAATATGGCGCCTGAAATTTCTCAAATTTTACATATTCATATGAAACTGGGTATGAGGGGGTTTCTGAAGTCTCCGATTTCGAATCTGACGTCCAAATTCATAAATTTAAAATGGCGGATCTAATGTGGCGCCCGACATTTCTAAATTTTTACTTAGACGGACTCGAATTAACCGACGAAGAAAAGTTTGAAGAGGACGGAGTTACTCAATTAGAGGCAAGAGGACTCATTTCAAAGTTTGATACAAATATGCAAAAATACGAATACAAATACAAATACAAATGAAAAAAAAATTTCGAAATTTTAGGCGCCATATTGGATTCTCCATTTTGAATTTAAGAATTTCGACGTCAAATTCGAAATCAGCGACCTCAGAAACCTCCCTACACCAATTTTCATATAAATAAGTAAACATTTAGAAATGTCACGCGCCATATAGGATCCGCCATTTTTAATTTATGAATTTGGACGTTAAATTCGAAATCAACGACCTCAGAAACCCCCTCATACCCAGTTTCATATGAATATGTATAATTTTAGAAATTTCAGGCGCCATATTGCACCCGCAATTTTGAATTTATGAATTTTGATGTCAAATTCGAAATCAGCAACCTCAGAAACCTCCTTACACTGAGTTTCATATGAATAAGTAAACATTCAGAAATTTCAGGCGCCATATTGGATCCGCCATTTTTAATTTATTAATTTTGACGTCCAATTCAAAATCAGCGACCTCAAAAACCCTATTATACCAAGTTTAATGTAAATCCAAACAAAATTTGACTTTTGGACACTTTCGGTGGTCTCCTCAGTCCACTGTGCAGTAGGAAGCATTAGGAGGTTTGTAGATCACACCGAAAAACACACTGTCATGAGGCGACAATACCTTGATAAAAAGGTATTCTGCAAACGGGTAATTGGCAAAAGGACTTACTCCCACCTGCACACCCTTCAAACTGTCATGAATGTAAAGACAGACCCCACCCCCTCTTCTCTCATCTCTATCCCTACGGAAAAGTGTGTAATGGTCAAGTGCTACGAGGCTCGAGGGTATGTTAGGCGTCAGCCAGGTCTCAGATACTGCTATGATATGATAGGAACAAGTCCTAAAGTGATGTGTGAATTCATGGTAATGGGCAGGTAAGGACTGTGCATTAACGTGACAAATATTTAAGGTTTCCATTCAAAAAGTGATAGGTAAAGTTCAAGAATATAAACACGTAAATGTGTCTGAGATACGAAAAAAAGTACAACTATTGTAAGAAATCAGGTCACTTTGAGAGATAATGCTCAACTGAACTTCTCATATGATAAATTTCAAAGTCGTTACGAATTATCTTCCGGTTCAAGTAAAATTTCTCATTTGAATTTCAATAGTTGATGCAACCATGCACAACGAGGCCTCCACAGATATGTGGATTTCAAAGTCGTTATAATAAAAATTGCATACACTAAATTATCATTCTTTTAATCAAATAAAATTTGAAAAAAATTGAAACCCAAAAACTTACGTCCAACTATCCGAATTCTTATGAATTGGGATAGTTTAGTAAGCGGAGCTTTTGAATGATTCCTGAGAATCCTTTAGAGGTGGCGTCCTTTCAATAACGCTTATTGAATTTGAAATTTCTGTCGTCAATGACAGGTAGACCAGTAATTGCTTATGAGAGGTTCCTTCCTCGCAGAGGGTCGAGTCGGACGGCATTGGTACCGATACCGGGATCGATATTTATGAGGTGCATTGGTCCCACGCTACCCCTACTTATCAGCTGATGGCGCGCGCAATCGATCGTATGATCGGATGATTTCTTGAATCCTCCCCTCGTTACACCTGCTTATCCACTCATGAGTCAGAGGCTTACCAATACAAATATTCGCCCGTGACTTTATACTTTCATTATAATTATGAACATAGAACGGACCGTCTCAGTACTTCATTTTTCCATTTTTTGGAAAACCAAATTATGCTTAAAGCCCTATATATTTTAGGACACATCTGCCGCTAGACTGGTCTCTGGACTAGCTAAGATTGATGTTTTTACAATTCCAGCCTATTTTGAGTTATAGGGTAATTTGGAGCTGTTGGTTGCAATTCTACTATGTAATTTATCATGATTCTTATGATTTGAAATATTATTTCTGTGATCGTAGAAACTTTTCAATTTCTTCAGAACTTTCCGAAATTCGCGACACTGTTACCTATTGGTTCATTCCGCCTGTTTTGACTCAGAGAAGGAATTTTGGGACTTCAGTTTCCAGAGAGAGTCAGTTTATTGTGAAAAAGTGTTTCGGAATCGGTCGATGTTCACGATGCCAGTGGATCTGGAGATTGTTTATTTAGCGTGATTGTTCTGTTAAAGAATATATTAAGTAATTATGCTATTCGCCAAAAAATTATAAATCATATCTACAATAAATATGCTGATTATTGCCTGAAAGCTAAACACAATTTGACCTATGTGGCCCGCGATCAGTACAAAAATCTCATGCCACAAGCAGGAGTTTTTGGATCTTTTCTAGAATGTTAAGTTAAGACTATAACATCAGCGCAGGAGAATGATTATTTGAAAAAACACAATACATCGGCTTATGGAATCTAAGAAAAAACTATGATTCTTCGAGCAAGACAGATTGAATCAGAGAAAGATGCAGGCAGAAGTAACGACAAAATTCAAGTGATCAATGGTTTGGTCTTTACAGTCTTATAAAAAACAACACATTGTAATTCTGGTGTCAACATTTCAATAAGATCGACGTTTCGGCTCGGCTTTGAGCCATTCTCAAGATCTAAACAAAATAATTGAAAAAATTTTTTTTACATAAAATGAACAAAAGTTAATTAAAGTCAGAACAACGAATTGAATAAATATATATGGTAAAAAACTAAAAACAATTACCTGACGTCGATAAAAATTGCCAGAGAAACATTAACAAAAAAACTGATGTCACTTCAATCATTTCGTAGTGAATTAATAAAACAAATCAGTTTAAAATCAAAAGATCTTTAATTCTCTGGCGAGACATTAAAGAAACCTTAACATATGTACTACATTTTTAGCAATAAGTCAAAGGCAACATTTAACGATGATGACATGAAGATACATTGAAAGAACAGACGGGTGTTTACAATAATCAAAACTACAAATTCACTTTACAATTATATTGATGGTTGCAGATATCGATCAGTACTGTTTATCGTATTTGTATCAAGGTGAGAAAGAAAAATGGCAAACATTGTGGAACCCCATCGAAAAAGTGGCAAACAAGCGACTGAGTGTCATGAAATTTTACAAGGCGTAATTCGAAGAAAATTGCATGATTTTTATGCGGAAAAAGATACCCAGATAAAGATTTACATACAAAATTGAAAGAAGACATTTATGATTTACCGATGTTCAGTATAAGTACGTTCAAAAATGGTTACATGCAATGAACTTCTCTTACGAAAAGTATAAAAATAAGCCTGTCTACATGAAAAGTTACGAAATAGCACGGAAAAGAGCAACATTCCTAAGAGAAATTCAATATTTCAGAGAAACTGGATATCAAATATTTTATACGGATGAAACATGGTGCGGAAAGAATCATATAAAACAATTCGGATGGGTAGAACACATTCTGCAGAAGGAACACACTAATTACGATTATTACAGTCACCGAGTACAAGAAATTGCGAATAGTCAAGAAGGTTTTATTAAACCTTCTAGAGCAGGAAGTAGACTAATAATTTTGACACATAACAAATAACGAATTAAGAACAACGTAAACAACAGATCAAATATTTCTAATATTGCTTGAATCAATATGAAATACCGCTAGTAGGAATTGAGGGAGGGGGATAAGAAGATGACAGATTTTAGGGGCGCTCACCAATAAGTGATTGTTCTGGTTGTGAATAATCTGAAACGTACCGGACCATCTCGTGAGAGAGAAACCGGCGCTAAGCTAAAGGGGTTATTGTTCGTTTTAATAATCGGAATTTAAAAGGCCAAAAACGCGTACTGGCCTCTCTTGTGAGAGAGGCCGGTGCTGTGTTAAGTAAGGTTACTATCCGATTCAATAATCCAGGATTATGGGAATAAATCGCGTACTGACCTCTCTTGTGAGAGAGAGACCGGTGCTAAGTTGAAGGGCTAATATTTATTTCAATAAAGACCAAATTATTAGACTAAAAACGCATACTGGCCCCTCTCGTGCGAGAGACCGGTGCTAAGTTAGCTAAGGTTACTGTCCCATACAATAATCGGGGATTATGGAGACAAATTGCTTACTGATCCCTCTCGTGAGCGAGAGACCGGTGCTAAGTTAAAGGGGTTGGCGTTTCACTAAGAACGCGTACTGGCCCCTCTCGTGAGAGCGGGAGACCGGTGACAAGTTAAAGGGCTAATAGCTGTTCCAAAGTTTCACCATTATTAAACTAAGAACGTGTACTGCCCCCTCTCCTGAGGGAGAGAGAGACCGGTCCTAAGTTAAAGGGGTTTGCGTTCTATTCAACCGAAGAGACGGTATTTGGTTACTCATATGGGTTAAAGACCGTGGTTTATACCAGCGTTTTCCAAACTGCTACCGCGGGTAGATACCCTACCGCTCGGTAGGGGGATGCCACCCCGGGCCCGGTAGCTCGGTAGTCTTCGAGGCAGGCTCCCCGCTGCGAGCAGATGACTGCTTTCGTATACCTGCCACGAATAACCCTTTCATTGTTATGAGATAATGACCAGTTAGAATAACTGAAATTATAAAGACATGGCTCAATTTAATTTTAATTAGCTGAATGAAATCCGTGAAATAATTAGAGAAAAATGAAAAAAAAGTTCTTGAAAATCGGTTGATATCTGCACTAACGAAGGAAACATTTACAAATCTTGTGAATATATAAATGGGACCTCTCAGTGTAACAAAAGTGCGAGAACTCTGGTAGTTATTATCCGATTTCTGTCTATCTTTTTTAAACGTTTTTGCCATAATCTAACAAATCTAACGCAGCCCATTAAAGTTTAATTTACTATTATTTTACCAAATTTCATTTTCCTTAACCGGCTCTAATTCTCTAACAATGGGAAGGTCGCAGTAAGCAAGCATCCGCGTCCGAGTGACAGGCGTCCAGTGTCTCTCTTGGGTTCCAGTATTGTGAAAAAATTGGAGGGTGGCGACCCTACCGCTCCCCAGGAAGTGCGAAAAAAGTTTTGGAAACGCTGGTTTATACTGTCACTTACAGACGCTCCTTGCTGGTGGGGGTTCACCTTCAGGTATAAGGGCCCATCAACTTGCGGAAGGAAACATCAGGGATGAAGCAAGACACCACAAGAAAAGACCTTGTTGTAATTAAAGTCCTCGTTTATTTTATATATATATATATATATATATATATATATATATAATATAGGTATTTTTTGACATACTTCAGACCAAATAAAAGGAGATCAGTTGTTAAATCCTTTACTGCACACTTTCAGCAGCCAGCGTTTCGGATACAGATGTTTTCCTCATCAGGACAACAATTTTTGAAGTTCATCAACATCTTAAATTTCTATAAGTAGATTCCTATTCCTCTTCTTTATTGCTATATAAATATATAAAATAATTTTAATTTTAATTAATATATATATATATATATATATACATAACCTCAAAACAAATTTACTTAAATGATATTAATTAAAATTACAATTATTTCATATATTTATATAGAAATGAAGAAGAGAAATAGGAATCTACTTATAGAAATTTAAGATGTTCATGAACTTCAAAATTTTGTGTCCTGATCAGGAAAACATCTGTTTTCGAAACGTTGGCTGCTGAAAGTGTGCGATAAAGGATTTAACAACGAATCTCCTTTTATTTGGTCTGAAGTATGTCAAAAAGTACCTATATTATATTATTATAAATATTATTATATTATTATATATATTATAAATATATATACTATTTAAATATATATATATATAATATTTATATATATATATATATAATATTTATATATAGCCCGATATAAATTTAAAAAAGAAAAACAGAACGGGTAAGAAAACGCACTCTGACTGCCAGGGCTACTTGAACCGCACAAAACGAGTTTAGACACGCAAAAACCGTATTCGCTACGACGCCGTAACTTCGGCTGTTCGCGCAGAGTGCAGCCCTTCGTCGTACAATACGGCATGGCGGAGTGCTGCTATTGTCCCTCGTTGGATGACGACCGGAACCGTACTCCTAATTTAGCGACGCGAACACTGCCGTACAAACTAAAAAGATACATAAGTGACATTGTCGCTTAGGTCGACTTTTCCATTGCCAAGTCTAAGAGAATAACCCTAAACCGCAATGTCACTTATGTATCTTTTTACCTTGTACGGCAGAACAGGGACCCAGAGCACCAGAGCGGTGCTGAGACCTTGCCAGGACACGGCGAGGTCTGAACCATGATTCAACTCACTCATCGTCTAGCCGAAAAACGTTCCATTTTTGTCAATCTCGCGTACACCAGCTCTACGGCCATCTTGTTTACCATTCAACACAGCTGCCAGCTGTATATTTATTCAATATGGCAGTGTAGCTGGTATCGTTGCTGATTGGCTGAATTTTTTTTTACTTGCGCGTCACTAGACCTGGTGTGAATCGGATCATGGTCTGAACCAGGGGTCTCCACAATCCACAGGTGCAGCGTGAGCCAGGATCGCACGACCTTTTTCAAGATCTGCCATTTTTTTTCGACGGAAAACTGACAGAAAATGTATGACCTCTCGGGAAAAAATCCCTGTTGGAAGGGCTCAGTTCTGAAATTTGAACATGCTGGACCCTTTTTTTTAAAGGTTTCCAAGCGGCTCGAATCAGGTAAAGGATTTTGACAGTTCTGGGTCAGAGCTTATTAGATCCGACCTACTGGCCTGAGATCCCAATTAGATACAGGATCTACGTTTGGAGACCCCTGGTCTAAACTGAACTCTCACATTGCGTTCACTCTGTGAGACTTGAATGGGGAATTAGGGAGCACGACATTTAGCGAATGCGACTCCTAGGGGGAATAGAATTAACTAAATTGCGCTGAGCAGACCTCTCCCTCCCCCCTTCACCCCTAATCCTAATTTTATTTTATTCATTTGAGCATCATTTGTTTCGTTCAAAGTATAATTTATATTAAAGAAAAATTATTATTTGAATAAGTTTGCAGAAGTTGATCTTTGTACTTATTAAATTGAAATACAAGTTTCGTATTAGGCAACACATTTCGAGGTTAGCAATGATGTTCGAACCTCTTAAAATATGTACCGCGAAACTTGTATCACTAACAAAGAGTGAACACCATAATTCACATCAGCAGGAGCAAACATATTTCAATAAACACTCTTCTTTAATATAAAATATACTTTAAATCTTGAAATATTTGGACGTGCCACCACGTGCTACAACGCACCGAGTTGACAAGTCCTCCTGGCCCCTGTAAAACCGCAATCATTTTTGCATATTTTTGAAAAGATGCGCCGCCAATCGGGAATAGAAGACACTAAACACGGTCTCATTTTTCCCCATTAGAGTGAACGCACTGTGCTGAACTCTCGAGCTCAGTGACTGAACTGGTCCCCCGTAACGCCACGCGTGGTGAGGGCAAGGTACCATTGTCGCTGGCGTGAATTGTTTGAAACGGCAAAACATTGCCGGAACGGAAAATCCGAAGAAAAGAGACCGATTCGTTCTCCCATCGGATGAATATTTGAATTAAATAATAATCTGAAGATGAAGAACCTGGCATCAATATGTCATATCAGAGAATAAAAGAAATGTCAACATTAATTTTTCTATAAAATTTGTAGTGGAACAATTTTGTTAATTTTTATCTGTTGGAAAATTTTCCAATCAATTTCGAAAGAAGACGGGAAATACTTGTAGAATTAGAAATAAAAGGATGGATACGAATATAAGAATATTCCAGACATTAGATGGAAAGTATCACACTTTTGACAAACATGTTGACCATCGATAGATATGTATGTGTCGTCTATTCTCTTTGAAAAGCAACATATTGTCGTGCGAAATTATTATACGTGCCTTGAGCATGACTGCAAGATTTGAAATGATTTCCATCAGCATTTTTCACAGTAGAATAAATTATATTACTCGTATCTTATTCTTGACGTGCATTTGCCAGTAAACTTATTGTCGAATACAGTATACATATTTATTGAATAGATATTGAAAGAAAAAATGGGAAATATAAAAGTGTCTGATAATTTATGTCGATTAGTAATTTATTTCCAGATTATCTTACTGTCATTTTAGAATATTCAACTTTGAATGGCTATTTGTTCCTGAATGGCACAATGGCAAATATTATTGTCAAAAATAATTATTTGTTATAAAGTAAATAACGGAATAATAGTGACGTTTCATCTTCAGAACTAAATAGCATGCGGAGATAATTCTTGATGCAAATTGAACATTTTTGACTTCTGAAAATGGTGTATGAAAAGTCAACGAGTACAAAGTTGCGCTCGAAAGTTTAAAAAATTTATTGTAATTTATATTTCCTGATGAAATTCACCGCCTTCAAAGCAGAAGACCTTGCCTGTGCTGCTGATACTCCTACAATTACGACTGTCTGTCACACTCACTCCTATTGTGAGTGACAGTCAGTCGATAACCAGAAAGCCCTCATATTTTCCGAAAAAGAAAATAATTTTATAAACATAAAGTACATTGTTTTGCTTATTGATACTTCATACACCATTTTCAAAAGCCAAAAATCTGCAATTTGTTTAAAGCATTATCTCCGTGCGTCGTTTAGTTATGAAGATGACACCTCACTACTCTTTGGTCATCAACTTAATAACACATTGTTATTTGAAACTCTAAAATTTACCATCATGCATAGAAACAATCAAAGAAATGCATATATATATGTCTTGCAGATTTGTTGTAATTTATTTGTAGGTACTAACAGCCATAAAAAGTTCACCAATCTTGAATGATGGTGAGATAATGATACTTTTGCTTCCTCATAGAGGAAGCATTGTAACGGTAACATTTTCAAAAAAAATTTAATTCATTTAATTGAACCCCCCTGATTTAAAAATTTCTAATACAATGTTATAAGCAATTGTCCGGATGTGTGTGTGTATGTGTGGATGTCACGCTCTTTTGTGAACACGATAATTAGAAAACGGTAGCAGATGAATTTATGAAATTTTGAGAGCTTATTTTTCTCACTAATATCTAAAAACTGACCGAAGGATTTCTAAAAATATTTATTGCATTTTTTTTAGCACTCAATTATGTTTTAAAAATTGGTTTTTTATGGAAAACCTTTTTTCATTAACATGATTCAAAGTTCATGCAATAATATAAAGGATTCCTTGTTTCGAGACGAATCGATTGACCTATAATATCAGTAGATTTTATTGAAGAGTAGAGAAGTTATGATAATTTATATATTTTGAAAATCGTTTTTTTACAGTAACACGTTTTTCATTAACATAATTCAAAGTTGATTCAGGAACAGAAAAGATGTGTTGATCCAAGTCGAATCGATTGACCTACAATATTAATCAATTTTATTGAAGAGTAAGGAAGCTATGGTAATGCAAAATATTTGAAAATACATTCTTTTATGGTAAAACTTTTTTCATTAGCATAATTCAAAGTTGATGCAAGAATTGACGTAACAAAATCTTTGAGTATTAAACACGAGCGTTCTGACATGAGATATGCTACTCAGTTACACGAGGAAAGTTCATTTCACATAAAACTATATTCAGAGGGAACACAAAATCTTTTAATGATGCATACATAGCTAACATCTTTAGCGAATGTACACATATTACCATAAGAGGAAAGACATACAGAAAAGGAGATATTGTAGTGATAAGGCAGACCTGTTATCAGTGCAACGTAAAGTAGGAAGAATTTGTTTTCTACTTTCCGATGGTGACGAGAAAGTTTATTTACTTTTGGAGCATATAAATGCGAATTTCATTCCAGCTCTTCGGTGTTATAAACTTGGATCTCCTTCGACATATGAATGTATTGATGTTCAATTTCTTAAAGATGATACTCCATACCCCGTTTACACAGTCAATTGTGATTGCTGGTTAAAATTAAACAATAGAATTATGATTGATAACGATAAAACACTGCAGCAGTTTTCTTGTATGTAATAATGTAATTTAAAAATTATTAATATGCGAAGAAAAATATAAATGTTGAATATTCTGTTTTGTTTTCAGAAAATGCCTTCGTTTAAAATTTCAAACATTACGTGAGAAGAAAAAGTTCTGTGTGATGTTGAAACTTTAGATGAGTTAAAGTCTACAGCAAAAGATGCTTTAGAACTTGCGGAGGGTATTTATAAAGTTAGTATTGAATACTTAGAATAGAATTTTTTTTTTAATTTTTTCAAACATGATTTTTTTGTATTTATGTGTTATGTTTTCAAAACTGCAGGTTGTAATGGACGAAGATGGTTTCTGTGTACCTAACACAAAAGTTCTATCCCTAGTAGCAACGTCTGCCTTGTATGACAGACGCCAGAGTCTGTCTCAGCATCTGCTCCCTATAGTTGACCAGACTGGCGGGAGAAATGATCAGACCAGACGAAAAACAGAATCTGGTGAATAAAGGAACCAGATTCTGGTATTTAGTTTAAACACTAGTAATTAATGTAGGATATAAATAATGAAATTTTAAATCTAGCAATCGGAAATTTGAACGATTCACAAGTATGACCAAACATGCAAGCATGCAAGCTTATACTACAACAGGTTATGTTTTTAATATTTCAATGTGTCTAATGTTGTGACGTCTCCGCAGAATATTCTCCCAGAAAGGGCTCAAATATAGAGTAAAACTATTACAGAAACCTGTTTAGTACCATTTTACGTTATTTTAATTTTGTCTGGTGTATATCATGACCAGTCTGGGCCAGGATCTGCTACACCAGACTCTGGTGCCAGAACGGCACGCCAAAGCGGAACCAGCCGGGCGCCAGGCTGCAAACAGATTCTTCTTTTTCTGGCGCCCAGCTTGCGCCAGTCTGCAGTTATCTTGCTACTAGGGATTGTTCTTGGCAAATGCATTTTGAAATAAAATCATCGTCCTTTTAATAATTTCAAGCGAAGATGAGTGGAAACAGACCAGCAGTGCAGAGCAATCAGTTCCCAAGTCTACACCTATACCTATCAGCTTGGATAATGCTCGAGGTGAATATTTAAATTTTATTTTAATTATCTAAATGTAAAGTATAAGATTATACAATTTCCAAAATTGTTTAACAAACGAAATATTTTTAATTTCAAACAATTTTATTTGCTTCCTGATAATCTTATTTTTATTTATATATTTTTGTTTATAACCAGATTACGTACAAGATGAAAGACCAGCGCAAAGTTGCAGGATCTCATCATCACCAGTAATGCCACTTCCTTGGGATAAATTTCCAGACCGTTTATCAAAAGCATGTGAGGAAAACTTAATCCCCTTGAATTCGGATAGAATTTTAATGGTGGGGGTTGTATCATCATATGCCATTGAAAATTTGAAGGACACATGCAGAAATACAGCTTTTAGACTAACAGAAGACATAGTCTACAAATACCCTGACTCTTTTCAAGATAGAGTAGGAAATAGTGTTGTTGGAAACGGTATTACAACTTGGTTCCTACAAATTTACAACAGAATAAATTATATAAAACAAGGCTCGTCCAAAAGTCGAAAACGAAGAGCTCGAGAAGGTGCTGAAGAAGACGGAGAGGGCGAATCAACATCAGTAAGAAAAGTCCTTCAGAACCAGATATTTATGGTTGCGTTTCGTTTAACCCTTCTCTACCTTCAACTGAAATGGAGGATTCGCAAGAGAATAAGAAATGTTGTTTAAAGGAAAAAACGTTCGAACATGAGAGAGATGAGAAGGTTGCTGAAGTCTTGAGGAAAACGTATCCTTCTCAACGAACAGCGATCATCCACCGTAAATTAAACGAATATGTAAAAGATGTCCTTCTCCAATGGCAGCTTTTACAAGAAACGAAATATTTTATGCAGCATGCTTCATCTTTGCTTGGATTTGAGGTGAAAGAAAGATACCAATTGAATTTGGAAAAATATGGCCATCTAGAAGACTTCCTTCAGCAGGTTTGTATAGACAGAAGAGCCAGTAAACATAGGTCCAAGAATTCACCTCAAATCAACAGCATGATGGATTTCTTGGAGTCCGTAAAAGCTACTAACAAAAATGCAAGGAGTAACACAGCTACGTCAATAGCCATACTACCGCTTGACAGCCTTATATTTTCAGGAGTCACTTGACCTGCTTTACATATTGAAAAATGTAAGTTTTTTTTTTAAAGCAAATTTAAATGAAAAATAAAATGTATATGTTAATATACGTTAATATGCTGTATTAATATATATATATTATATAGATAGATAAACGTTTATTTTTCAACCTGCTCGCCTCGAAAAATTTTCTTGCTTACACTTCCATTTTTACAGAATTTTCTTAAAACTAACCCTTAAAAACTAACATCCATCCATTCCTTATCTCTTCGCCGCACGCCCTTATCGCCTTTCCTTCCTCGCTTCGCCTCGCCTCGCTCGCATGTCCCTATTTTTACGCATTGCCTCGCTCGCCAACCTCTGTTTTCGCTCTAATACCTACTACTTATCTACTATTAACAATATTTACATCTTCCTTATATCTACTTTCTCTCCTATTTACAATATTCCCGTCTCCATTCCTCTTCCCCCTTCCTTCTCTTCATCTCCATCTTACCCAACACTCCCTTCACCCATGCTACTGCCCTTTTTGCCCCCTTTTCATGCAACGATACCTCCATGCTTATCTTGCTTCTTACTTCATATTGAAAACCTCCTTGCACCCACACCCCAACCTCGCTATAAGCTCCTGACTTCCTTTCTCTCCTTTCTCACATAAATATTGCGCTCTTGCCTTTGGCATAATCCACACATAGTTCCCCTTATACCTTAACTCTCTTATTCTCTCTTCCCCTTCTCTCTCCATGCCGTTTTGCTTAACCAAGTCATAAACCTTCCTTCCTTCCTCGTGCATCCTTCTCACTTCATCCATCTGCAGTCCATTCATTCTAAAATAGCTTTCCCTTTCCGCCTCCATCTTCCCACCCCCTCTTCTGTTCTCCTTCTCCCACCAACACTCCCTAACCAGCCTGCTTTCCCACTCTTCCAAAAATTTCTCTTCATATTTACATGCTCTGCTCCCTGCTGGAATCCCTATACTCGTTCTCCCCGTCTCCCTCCTGACAATATACTTGGGCGTGTTCCTTGCCAACCCCAGTGTCCACTTGACATACCTCTCCTGCGTTCTATTTACCTCTTCACTTTCCTTCCACCCCCATACCTCTACTCCATACAATAGCACACTCATCACTAGCGAATCAAACAATTTCATCCTCCGTCCAAAATCGTCTGCGAATAGCTTCTTTCCCAACCCTCACACCTGCCTCATCACCACATTTGCCCTCTTCACTCTCTCTTTCATGTGAAAATCCACTCCCCCATTCCTCCGAAACACGAATCCCAAGTATACAAACTCTTCCACCTCCTGCACATCCTTTCCCTCACACTTCCACTCTCCTCTCTTATCCCTTTCCCCTCCTTTTCTGAACACCATAACCTTGGACTTTTCCGCATTCAGCTCTAACCCCTTTTTATCCAGGTATCTTCTCAACCTCTTCATCATCTCCTTTGAGGCGTCCTCGCTATTTGCCAGCAACACTATGTCATCTGCATACGCTAGTGACCAAATTCTAACCCCTCCTATCCTGACTCCTCCTACCACCTATATATTATATATATTAATAATAATATATAATAATTTTGTTATAGGATTTAACAACAGATGAACACATGGAAAAACTTCCAAGTGGAATGTCTCTGGTTCTAGTAATAAATGGTAAGTAGCGAAATAAAATCTCCCTTCCCATTTTAGAAATTACAATATGTTAAAATTATTTTACATTATGTTCACAGGTCAATCCCTCTTTGATGAATTAGCTAGGTGCTGCGTTGTCATTGAAAAGAGGATATGCATTGAAGCCAGAAACGTTCCGGAGGGACTGGTGATCACATTCCTCTCATATTACGTCTTTTCCTTGCGATATCCTACAAAACTCAGCAAAACACTGGAATTTATGCAAAGGTTAGCTATTGAATTTGTTTGATATATTTTGGAAATTTATTACTTATTTTAATTTTAATTATGTTCTCAAAGCGATAATGGATATCAATCCCCCAATGGACAACAAGAGGAAGTGGTGCTAGAAGAAAAACGAAGGACTATGAAGTGACCGTAGTGTCCTTCATCAATAAGCTACAGCATCAAGAAAATATGTGGCGCATCTAGGAACATCAAAGACAGCTAAACGTATTGCTGGAAACTATAGTTTCCATATTTTTGTTAAGTTTCACTGAAAGTTATAGTATCTGAGAATGAATTGCGAGCGGCAGAATAGAAATGAAACTATATATATATATATATATATATATATATATATATACACTACCGTCGGAAATTGTGCGCACGACGCGCGTGAGCGCTATTAAAAATCACTGCTGACTTCGAACCACGATATTTCGGCGAAAAAAAGAGATAGGGCATTTTTTAAAAAACAGTTAGAAAGTTCATGAAATTCCGCGTCTATTGGTACCAAACAAATGTTTTGTTGACCTTCTGAAAATAGTACGGCACTTGAGAAGTTCAAAAAAAAATTCAAGATTTTCTCAAATTTTCTACCTCAAATTCAACTTTTTGCACGACCTAGGAAAATTTTTTCAAAAATCTGAAAATTATACGCCATCGAGCCTAAAATCTTATCTTTAATTTAGGCCAAGAAAACTTAAAAAATCTTAATGGGTGCCCGAGATATGATTAAAAATGTTCAATCGTATCTGAGCTCAATTTTAATCGACGATCACGGTTTTCGGCCGGTCTGCTGCTCGTTTCCTTCGTTGAGGCAGGACCGAATAAGGTGGCACTAAGGTGGCGCCTCTTATACTTCTGGTTCTCTTCATTAGTAATTTTTATTTCAAATTATGGTGAATGAAAAAAAAATATTTATTGTTATTTGTGATTGTTGACAATTATTTGAATCTAATATAATCTCCATATTAAAGAATAGGACAATGTCCACTTAGGCGCCACCTCTGTGCGTGACCTATTCGGTCCTGCCTCAACGAAGGAGGCGAGTAAAAGACCAGCCGAGAACCGTGCTCGTCGATTAAAATTGATCTCAGATACGATTGAACATTTTTAATCATATCTCGGGCACCCATGAAGATTTTTTAAGTTTTCTTGGCTTAAATTAAAGATAAGATTTAAGGCTCCATGACGTATAATTTACAGGTTTTTGAAAGAATTTTCCTGGGTCGTGCAAAAAGTTGAATTTGAGCTAGAAAATTTGAGAAAACCCAGCTAACCTGTTACCATCCTGAAAGGTTCCTGAATGATCATATGTTATCAGAGGAATTGTTACTTGTATGTCAGTCTCCTAGCAGGTAACGGCATAATCGCCGTAGTTTACTAGGGAGGCTTGTTTGCAACCGTTCCCTGTCAGACTAGTAACATGGTCGTAATAGCCGGCAGCGATCTTCCTGGACGAAAAACTTCTTGCGCATGCGTAAGGAATAGGCATTCATTTCATTTTATTATTAATTTTTGAATAATTTAAACATAATAATAATTATACGTATTTTGTATAGAAAGAATTTATTACAATATCAATATTTTACTTAGTTATTTAATTTTCATTTATACATATACATTTGGGGTCTAACCTCTAATGTAATTTCCTTTTCGTAAGGGTTCAGCTGATAAATATCTGTTTCTTTATAAAAGATATCTTCACATATTATTTCACTTTTCTGGAACTTATTTATCGTTTAATTATGTCCCTTTCCAACATTTTTGCAAAAGTATTTATGATTATAATTCCGAAACGATATATATTTTGAGGTTAAGCTGCCATTGAACGTTGCGTTTCCAAACATCACTTTGTTACAAGCATGTGATTACAATGGCGGGATAATGTTACCTGCTTCGCTTGTAATTTTTTACTACTTTGAGTGGGAAATATATTGTCACTGGGTGACCAGCAGGGAAGTCACCAGTGACTGGTTTTCTGAATCTTGTTACAATTATGTGACTATTCGGACTAGTAACTGTGTTAGCTGGGAATCTTGAATTTTTTTTTGAACTTCTCAAGTGCTGTACTATTTTCAGAATGTCAAAAAAATATTTGTTGGGTACCAGTAGACGTGGAATTTCATGAGCTTTCCAACTGTTTTTTGAAAAATGCCCTATCTCTTTTTTTCGCCGAAATATCGTGGTTCGAAGTCAGCAGTGATTTTTAATAGCGCTCACGCGAGTCGTGCACACAATTTTCGACGGTAGTGTATATATATATATATACATATATATATATATATATAAAATTATTATTATTTATAAGCGTATTAATAAATTAATACTTAAGCCGTTTCAACGGTAAACTATGCTGAGAAGTCTTTAAACAGATGCGTAACCTAGAATAAAGTGATTATATTGCAATGATTTAGGTTTTAATTGATTAAAGGATTTAATTTATTAAATCTACGATTACGTTCATTTAAATATTCATATTAAAAAAAATATGCATTTGCAAAAATGCTTAATCGTTGGAATCGCTGTCATCGTTCTAATTTATGTATCAAATTTTTTGGACCAATTTGCATGATATTTTTGAGTGTTCGGATGTTTTCTACGTTGATGACATTAATATTTAATTCAAGTGTAATTAAGTTTTAGGAAATAAATAATGAAATACATATATATATATATATATATATATATATTTACGATATATACTATAACATATTTATGCATAATATACATTCATATTATAATTTTCAATAAAGTTTTATTCGTTTTATTTTATTTCATTTATTCAAATAAATTCCTAGAATTTAATACAAACATTTATGGAATTTCAAATAAATATGTTTGAAAATTCATTCACAAAAGTTTTTGAATTTTCAAATAAGTTAGTGAAATTTATTATAAGAATGTATGACATTTCAAACAAATGTGTTTGAAATTTCATACACAAAACTGTTTGAATTTTCAAATAAGTTAGTGAGATTTAATATAAAAATGTATGAAATTCCAAACAAATTTGATTGAAATTTCATACTCAAAAGTGTTTGAATTTTCAATTCAGTTACAGAGATTTAATATAAAAATGTATGAAATTTCAAGCAAATGTGATTGAAATTTCATACACAAAAGTGTTTGAATTTTCAAATAAGTGA
>CAKNXH010001660.1:40858-52337 GCA_932178445.1 Andricus quercusramuli | reverse complement strand
AACAAATTTGATTGAAATTTCATACTCAAAAGTGTTTGAATTTTCAATTCAGTTACAGAGATTTAATATGAAAATGTATGAAATTTCAAGCAAATATGATTGAAATTTCATACACAAAAGTGTTTGAATTTTCAAATAAGTTAGTGAGATTTAATATAAAAATGTATGAAATTTGAAATAAATGTGTTTGGAATTTCATACACAAAAGTGTTTCAATTTTCACACAAACTTTTTGTAGATTTATGATACTTATATATGATAATTGCTTCACACACAAATGCATTAAATTTCAAACAAAAATTTTTAACAGTGTATGGTAATGCATAATATTTGAAAATACGGTTTTCTATAGTAAAACTTTTTTCTTCAACATAATTTAAAGTTGATGCAATAATATAGAAGATTCCTTGGTTCGGAAGGAATCGATTGACCTATAATAATAATGCATTTTATTAAAGAGTATAGGGAAGTTATGGTAATTTATATATTTTGAACATCGGTTTTTTCTAGTAAAACTTTTTTCATCAACATAATTCAAAGTTGATGCAAGAACAGAAAGGATGTGTTGATTCGAGTCTAATCGATTGACCTATAATATTAATCAATTTTATTGAAGAGTGAGGAAGCTATGGTAATGCATAATATTTGAAAATACGGTTTTCTGTAGTACAACTTTTTTCTTCAACATAATTTAAAGTTGATGCAAGAATATAAAAGATTCCTTGGTTCGAAACGAATCGGTTGATCTATAATAATAATACACGTTTTTGAAGATTAGGGAAGTTATGCTCATTCATATAATATCTGAATCATCAGCTTTAAACAGGAAAACTTTTCTCATCAACATAATTCAAAGTGGACGCATGAATAGAAAAAACTTTTTGATCATGAATTTTCAAATAGAGTATTTCTGCCAATTTTCGTAAAGAAATCATAAAGCTGGAAAAGGGACAGGGTGCGACATAACTCTTCCTTACCCTCTTCCAGCTCGGAAAATTATAATTTCGAATACAAGATTTGATTTGTCTGATTTGTGTTTGTATTTGAAACATGTTTTGTATTATTTTGTAATTTTGTATCTTTTGTAAATTTCTATTTTCAAATTGAGCAAAATGAAGACTTTGGTTTGTCTATTATTGAAAAAAATAACTAATGCTTCCTCTATGAGGAGGTAAATATATTTGCTAACTGGAAGCAGAGTGCTCGTGAAATAAGCACTATATAATTATAGATAAAAACAAAGTGGAAACACTCGAGATTGAATTCACAGCTAGTTTAACCTTTCGCTCATGGAGATGCAGAATGATCAAAATAGCGAGAACTTCCAATATACGAGAAAGACGTTGGTTCTTTCTTAAGACAAAATTCTTATCTCACTTCGCATCGTTAAAGCGATCATCTCGTATCATACGAGATTGATCGATAATTTCATTTTATAAAAATAAGAATTAATTTAAATAAATCGTGCGAAATTAAATTATAGGAATTCGATCAGAAGTATTTTATTTTGACAATTTGTAATTCAATTATCTGAAATTAAACTAAATTAGTATTATATCAGATTGGCATAAAAATGGAATTGAAACGAAAAATAATCATGGCTTCTTTACATCTAAAATTTTATGAAAAATTCGATATAATTTAGATTAACTAAAGTAATAGACAGGGTAAAAGTGATTGTTGTATTATTTAATAATCTTCATGTGAGAACTCCTGAGGGTGATCAGCTGCTGCAGGTCTTTTTCCAATTTTTCGAATTTCTCTTTCGAAATCGCTCGATGTCATTTTAGTACTGTTGACACTAACCTGGCATTTCACACCTAACGAGAAATGGTTTGATTTTTGAGACGGAATGAAATGAAAAAAGACAAATGATTATAAAAGAAACTCGTTTCAAAAATTGCTTGATATACGAACAATATCCAACGAAGCCGACGATTGCCGACGATCATCTCGTCACTCATCAGGAAATAATTTCAAAAATCTGTGTCTGTATAGGACAAACCTTCATCTGCAACATGTTCTTTATCCCATAGCTGTAGAAGTTTTTTCTTCTAAGATTTTCACTATTATCTGTAAAAAAATGCAGGTATCTACACTTATTTGGACAGATAGTACACGTAGAAGCACAGAATTAGGAAGGCAGGATTGTCAAAACTCCGAAGACTGTCGATTACATTCTCATATAAAACATGTCAGTGCTTTGTGTAGAAAATATTCGAAAATTATCCTTGTTTTGCTGTCACTTCTAACTTGCATATATAAATCAATGGCATTTGTCTAATTAGAAAAAACAAAAACACGTTTATTATTTATGTATAAGTAAACTTATTGTTGAATTAATATTTATACATAGATTCTCGATAATATAAAATAATAATACTCTCAAGATCACAAATGTGTTCTAATTTACTTTTGAGGTTTAAAATTGCATGCACATATCCAGAACAGGGAATGTTTAAATTGTGAAAACTCACAAAGGAATAAATCAATTCTATTCTACTTTGCTACTCTTTTCAATAATAATTTAAGAAATGACGCCTTATTTAATACCTTTTACAAAAATTTAGTTGTAAGTTGATCATGAATGTTGACGTAGAAAACAATTGTATCATGTATAATTCTATAACATATAATACTAAAATCTGAAAAGCTGCTGAACGAGTAGGAAATTACAACCACATGGCCAGGTCTAGTCATGGACCAAGACTCTGACCTATACTCTGCAGGGAACCGCACAGAAACATACCCCTTTTTTTTCTTCAAGTCTTCGCTGTTGGGAGCTGCTTAGCAATGGACACCTGTCACCCTTTTTTGTGCTACTATTCCCTCATGAGATTTTAGCAGAGCTCATTTAGGTTCAAATTATTCATAAGATATTTCTCTAAAACTAATAGGGCAAGGAAACCACATGCGGATCAGGGTCCAAATGCGGATCAATCTTGTTTTTACCGTAAATTGAGATAATGATTTAAAAAGTTTTGTGAAATATTCAGCCCAACTCATAATTGACAACCTTAAACTAAATTGTTGTAGGTAGCTTGTCTTTAATATTTCAATAGATATTTATTTGACAATCATAAGACTTTTAGAGAGTATTCATAAAATCATGAAGTGTCAGTAAATTAATGAGGTTCCGACGTTCTTGTACTATTTACAGAATGTGGCAAACATGAAAAGCAGTGATTTCATACCTAACCTTACATTCTACTTAAGATTTTTGAAACTTATCGATTAATATTTACTCTTCTTTTTTCTGTTGGATTGTCAACATATTTTCATAAAAGTTTCGTAAGTCACTAATGTTATCAAATTTACAAAATACTCTCGAAGCAACTAGTGAAAAAAGACTTTCGATTTTAGTGCATTTTTAGCTTTGAACACCGCATTAGAGTTCGAGCGCACGCGTTTGATCCGCATCAACAGCGATATTGTTTAGAAATTTTTGTTTTTAATTTTTATTACTCAAAATTATCTTCTAACATCCGCTTTTTGATAAAAATGTTAGTTTCAATCTTTCTTGATACTAATCCGCATTTGGACCCAGGGTCCAAATGCGGATCAAAATCATACCTTTACAAAAAATGTTCTCATAATTTTAAAAATGAGTGTTGAAAATCGGCACTTCGTGTTTTTGAAGCTAAAGGATCACCCTAATGTTTTCTATCAGATAAATTTATTTTTGATTAGAATTGTATTTTCAAACAAGTAGTTTCTGGAACATGATCCTTATTTGGTTCCCTTGCCCTATGTACATTGAAAAATAATCAAAAACTGCACTCGGACTTACTTTCAGAGGTTAGGAATCGATTGATGAATTGTATTTAAAATTAATAATAAAATAAAAAATAAAAAGAATATGAATAAAAAATAAAATTTTAAATGAACACATAAATTAAATAAATTAAAATGAAAAATTACATACATCAAGATTCACTTTGTACGCTGGTGCACTTATTGATGCCTGTCTTATGACTTCGCTGCATATTCTTGACATGCCGTCGGACTTCAATTCTTCTACTTTAATAACGTTAGTTTCAGCCAATTGTTTCCCTTTTTCGCTAGTCGTCATTGTAAAATTGATAGAATGATTGACTGACTCAAAACCCGTTCTTAAACACAATCCACTTGTAATATTCACATTTCTTTAAGCACTTGAACCACAATTCATGACAAATATTATGCAATTACTTATTTTTTAAGCCACTGCTACCTACCTTTTTTTCTGTAATTTCCATTTTCGATCAAGTATTTCAAACTTTCACTATCTTTTCAACAATTTTCACACTTTTTTACAACTTATTGCACAGTGACACAGCCGATTCTAGCACTGAAGTAATGCCATTAGTCACCACCGTGGCGCGTTCACCTGCACATACTCAATATTCTGCAGGGAAACGCACAAAAGCAGACACCATTTTTTTTCTTCAAGTCTTCGCTGTTGGGGGCGGCTCAGCAATGGACACCTGTCACCCTTTTTTTGTACTACTATTCCCTCACGAGACTTTAGCAAAGCTCGTTAAGGTCCAAATTATGCGAAATCTATTTACAGGAAAATATACAATTTTATCGATTATTTATTTGTCCGAGGTTTATCAGTGTACTGAGCTTTTTCTTTTAGATCTTGATTTGTCACGATACCTCCATTTAAGCCGAAGAAAACTTCTTCTTGCATTAACAATTCTGGTGACCACAATTTTTTATATTTTTAAATTTTCAAAGTTGGGCTCCATTCACAAATAGATAAGTAATCCACATGAATTTTTCCATTTTTCCGGACATTTTTGCGACTTCGGGAACAGCTGAAAGTTGACCTTCAAAATTTAGGCATTGTCAACAATGATTTTTCCGGTTTTGTTGTTCTTACAACAACCAAACTACTTTTTCTCAAGTGTCAAGACTTTCTGTTCCGATATTAGTTGGCTGTGCTATCTAATTCGATAGTTGAAGGGTTCAATGAGTAGGTGCAGTGACTATCGTACACGCTATAATTTAAAATGGTCATTGTGTCCAACGGACATGGCTCTTCTTTTAACCTGAACAGACATTCTGACCAATTATTCATTAGCTTACAAAAAATGGATGTGCAGCCAACCATTTATCTGAGTGAATGTATGCGGGTTGGTGTCTAACGTCAGGGTACATAAAGTGTGCTAGGTGATTTGAGGGATCGGAAAACAAATGGTGACGGCGTCAGATTAATCAGCTTATTGTGCTTAGAAAAGGGCTTGTTTATCACAAATGCTTGGTTTATGCATAAAATAAACCATATGTAGACCTAATGCACAGGATATAGCCATAGCATAACTGACTTTGTTGTTGCGGATGAAAAACTAAGAGAGCTAGTAAAAGATGCAAAGGTTATGTGGGATTTATAATGCAAATTTGAGAATTATCTCATAGTCTCAAAAATGAACTCAGGTCCAGGATGGAGAAGAAGGAGGACCAAAAATACGAAACAACCGCGAATCAAAATCAAGAAATTACAGAAACCGAAAGTGCAAATAGATTTTCAGAATAGAATATACGAACGCATACATAGGGTAACTTGGGTGGCGCTAATATGCAATCAAGATGTAAAGGGCGTATGGACTATGCTCCGCTGAACTTGTGGTACTGCGGTAGTAGAAAGAATGTCTGCTGACGCGTGGTGGAATGGTAAAATTCGCGCAGCCGCCCACGAAAAAAAGAAGCGTATTGAAGAAAGTTGAACATCACAGGGCTTAGCGATGAGGAGAGAAATACACTCGAAAATTATTACAGAGACAAAAAGAGGAAAGTGAAACTACTAGTCAAGGTAATTAAAGATAAAAACATAATAGAAGGGAAGAAAATGCAAATTGATTTCAAAGGAAGCAAGAAACTGTTTTATAAATTAGCGTTGATCAGTATGAAAAGAAGTAAAAGTACAGTGTTATTGAGCATGACAAATAATAAGGTTGAAATGCTACATGAGTTGAGGATATAATTAAGAACTTAAAGAATGGTAAGGCTGCTAGTGTAGAAGGAATCAACGCTAAAATGCTTAATACGGTGGTGGCTACATACATCACTGGTCGTGCGAGTTGATGAATTTATGTATCGAAATGGGAGAAGTTCTAGATTACTGGGAAAAGGCGATTATCGTCCTAATAGTATACAAAAAAGAAGATAAAAGCAAGGGAAATCATTACAGCTTATTAAGTACTGTGAGCAAAATATGTTTAGGAATACTCAATCATAGGGAAATGAAAATAACAAAAGAATAGATATGAGAAGTCCAAAGTGGATTTATTCCAGGAAGATAATGCGCGGATCAAATATTTAGCTTGAAGCACATTACAGAAAAATTTTTTAAAGTAAATAAAATAGTTTTTTGTGCTTTTGTTCGTCTAGAAAAATTATTTTGATAAGATGTATAGAAGTAAACTTTGGGAAGTTCTGTAAGAGTGCGAAATCAATGGACAGCTCCTACAAGCAATAGAAACAATATATGCAGGTAGCAAAGGGAGTGTAAGTGTGAATGGAAAACTGAGTGACTGGTTTGATATTATGCACGGTGTTAGGCAAGGATATGTCATGTTCTCATGGCTGTTTATTATATTCATGGACAAGTGTCTGAGAATAGCTCTCTTCGACAAAGAAGGTATGAATCTCGGGACAATGAGGGTACGCGTGTTAGCGTTCGCAGATGATGAGTTTGTTATGGCAGAGTCAACCGAAGACTTTCAAAGAAAGTTAAGCGAACTGCATGTAAGTACGAAGAACATGTGCCTCAAAATTAACATAAATAAAAAAAAATATGGTGTTTGAAGGAAAGGGCGAGAAAACAATGTGTAATATTGTCCCAATGATGAAAGAATATAACAAGTTGATGAGTATATATATCTTGGTAGTCTGTTCACTAATGACTGGAAAATAGATGAAGAGATAGATAGGCGTAATAATGAGGATAAGAAAGTTATCGGTAGAGCGTGATCCATTGTTAGAACTATAAATATATCAGTTGAAGCTAAAATCGTGATACATAAATCTATATTTACAGCTACTGTGCTGTGCGGCAGCGATGCCTGAACATACCAAGAAAAGCATAAGAGTTAATATAACGTGGTTGAAATGCAACACTTGCGCGTGGTGTTCGGTAAATGCTCATGGATGAAGTTAGTAACATAAAAATCCTCGAAGAATGTGGTATAGACGAGACACTATTTGACAGGCATGAAAGAAATTTGTTGAGATCGCGTCTCAAAATATTTCATTTTGAGGTACGTCTTGAATCGTCTTGAGTTCGTATCCAAGACGGCTATGTCTCGCTGGCGGTCAGGGGCGAGACTTACGAGTCGGAGATGAAACTCTTGAGTTTATGACTAAGGTTGACCATGGGTTCTGAAGGGCTACAGGCATATAGAATTTTCCCTTTTGGCTACATCTTGGCTATGTCTTGGATGAAGACTTAGCCAAGATGAGTTATTTTTAATCGGGATGGTTTGGGCATGTTGAGGAAATAAAAGTGAGCGACTGACGAAACAAGTATATCAAGTTGAAGTAAATGGCAGCGTACCCAGAGGCAGACCGAGCAAAGAATGGTTAGAATGTGTGAATGAGACCCTAATTCGAGAAATGATGAAAAGCCATAGAAACAAGAAAGCTCGCATGAGGAAATGCATGGACTTGAAGGAAGCAAAAGAGGTATACCGGGACACAGGGAAGTATGGCGACGAGTAGTTTATAGAAAATGCATGATGAAGAGTGTCAGTGAGGTGAATGACGCCTGAAACAAAAGACTGAGTGAAGAGCTCCACATGAAGACTTTGTGAAGCTCTTCGCCTGAGATGATCGCCAGAGATATTGATCAACGACCAGGGTCGCGGGAGTGTTGCGGTATAAACGTTTTATCAAAAGAAAGAACACGGGAGTTCTATATCAATCTAAAAATCTACCCCTCCCCCTCTACATTACACTCTTCCTCACCAAGTGAGTCACGCTTACCCCGAAAGGAATATGTCTTCAAATGGTACACTCAGAGAAAATCTTCGTTCACTCAAAAAAAATTTCTTTAAATCAAAGAAAGATGTATATAGGCTCTCAGTTAAACAAATTTTTCTTTGAATTGAAGAAGTATTATGGTCGCCTTCTTTTTTGTGATTCAGCAGAATATTTTACAGTTTGAATGAAAATTTTTCTTCAACTCAAAAAAAAATCTTTTCAAAAAGAAAAAATTATTCTATTTTATGAAAATATTTCATTCATATTATATTTCTTTCCAAATATGTCTTTGATTCAAAGAAATATTTCATCGAGATACTATAACATTTTTTGAAATCAAAGTAATAATTTTGTATCTTGAGCAATTAGTTTAATATTTCTATAAGAATTATCAATTTGAAAAGAATATATATATTCTTTTTCTGAACACAAAATTCAATTTAATAGCATAAATTTTCTCTCTCCTCACAATAATTTTACTAAATGTAAAAGTAATTTATTTTCTTAAATGAAATAAGAATCTAAAAATGTATATTATTTACTGTTTTACAAATAAAATATCCCTAAAAAATTTCCAGGCGGATGAATGATCATATCTGAGGGAATAAATTAGATTTTACGTTTAAATTAATTAATAATTGTATACTTAAAATGTAGTACTTAATATAAAACTCACTATAAAAATAGTATATTTGATAATGAAACTGACAAGTGGATTTTAATCTTCAAATTAAAATATATACTGACATTTTTTCGAAATTATACAAATGTCGACAAGCGCTGAAACGCAATACATTTCTAAAATTCTGCTTTTATCTGTTCTGTAAATGAAAGCTTGCTTACAAGTAAAATCGTACAATACACGATCTCACCGTATTGATTTTTAACGCTATGTCATAACAAGCTCTGTATTTGCATACCCTATACTAATTTACAAGTTGTATTGGAAATATACATAATTGATTCTAAATCTGTGAACACGTAGTCTGCTGTAAGAACGCTGCTTCATGGCTATTTTCAATTACCTGACTTTGAACCCTTTTTATGTGCTGGACAGCAGGCAACAGGCAGTCTGTAAAATATTTCGTCATTTCGTATTATATAATTTCCTTTATTTTTGCAAAGACTAGTTTTTTGCAGGAAATGTATACACTTGCATAAGAATATTCACAGACTTCACAGCTCCAAATTCTCTCAAAACAGGGAAAATAGGGTAATTTTTCACGAAAATTGTGGAAAAGTAGGGCAACAGATTTTTTTAAATAAAATTAATGAATGTACTTTATTCCTAAGATTTCATGTCAAAATATATTGTATTTCCAACACAACATTTGAATTTTCTGTCGAGAAAGATTAATCTTAAGCCAAATAGTTCAATTTTCAACCAAATAGTTTCATTCGCAACCAAATAGTTCAGTTGCAAAAATTAATGTACAAACGAAAACGATGAATTTTCAAATTAGCGAAACAAATTTGCAACCAAGGAAGATTTTTTAGTCAAGAAAGAAAAATAATTTCAAACAAGTTCTGAAATTTTCAAGCCAAAAAGGCGATTATACAAAACAGTTAAATTTTCAAAATCAGAAATATCAATTTTCAATAAAATGAAATTGTAAACAAAGTGGTTACTAAAATGATTGTATTTCAACCAAAAGAGATGGATTCTGAAAGAAAATTAAAACGGCAGACTTTTGATTCGAAAAAGTTAACTTTTACTAAAAAAATATGACTTTTTTTACTGTCTGTCTGTCTGTCTGTAGTCTGTAGCCTGTAGGCACGAAAACTTTTCCCTTAAAAAACTTAAGCCCTTAAAGGGAAGGACAAGTTCGTTAGCCAGCTATTTTTGATAAAAATTCAAAAAATTAGACCTTTTTTTCGTGTTACATCAAAGCATTTCGCGTTGCATCAAAGTAAAATTAATTGATAAATTCAGCCACTAAAGACGGAGAAATCGAATCTGTATGTAATGGACTCTGATCTGGAATATTCACACTTGTTGTATCCAATAAAGAAGCTGCTTCTTCCGTATGCGAATTTATTTCCTCCATTTCCATCCAGGAACCTGAGGGATCAACTTCCTGTAATCGATTAATTTAATCATCCTTATTTCCAAGATTCGGCAGACCTCTTTCTTCAAAATTTCTTTCAACTTTAAAACCGAAAAATCACTAGGAGTCTTCGAAATTTTGTTCAAATTAAAATTAAAATTCAATGACAGTCAAAAATATTACATTTTCCTAAAATTACATGACTGGAATTCTCGTTGCTTTTTTCTAAAAAGAAAAGATTTCGAAGATAGTGAAAAATAAATTGTATATGATGGACCTTTGTATTTTTTTTTTAAATCACTCAATCTAAACTTTTTGCATATAGCAATCCTCTGAATTATCATCGCAGGAACGATGTCAAAGTACACAATAGCTATCTGTATTTTTATGACAGGAACTGCTCTAAAGCATAAAGCAGTAACACATTGAATGTACTCAACAGATCAATGACAGAAACTTTATTTTATTTTATTTTTATTATTAACACAGCAATTGATTTCTGTTTCAAAAATGATTTCTTGCAAAGAGCCTTGAATATGCTCCTTCAAAAAGTTTCTGCGTTTCTTTAGCACACAGCTTTCTTTGATCCCAATACGTTGACAGAAAAATTGAAATTTTTCATTTTCACAAACAATTTCAATTACATATGACCAATACTCAAGCTCATATTCCATTTCTGATACTGTAGTAACAAAATTTCTTTATAGTTTCAAATGAATGACACTTTTATTTTATATAAATGAAAAGTTTATTGAACTTTGACTTGTAGATCGTTTTACATTCATCAAAATAAATGTAGTTGAAACTGATGTGGCAGTTGATAAAAGAAAACAGTAGTTATATCTATGAAATCTACTTGAATAATTGCTACAACAAAAATTTGGTTACAAAGGGCTTACCGGAATAAGCATTTGAAATCGGCCCCCGCGCGTATGAAGCTGAAATCAATGTCATAAGTTCGCTTCCATGTGGTACGAAACTCCACCAAGTTCCAACTTCAGTATCCCATTTTTGCGGGAGATATGGAGGGGGATAGCAGAATCAAAAAAGTGATTTTTCTCGAAAAAGGCTCGACCGATTTTAATGAATAAAATATATGTTTTAAAGACCACTCTGGAGAATTAAAACAAAAATTGATGAATTTCTCGAACAAAAAATGAGCATTGGAAAAATGTTTTGAAATTTTGAAATTTTTTTTCCTGGGTTGTTTTAGAGATACCGCTTTTATTTTTCCAAGAAAATATCCTTGCATTGTGTACTATAACTCAGATTTTTCATGATTTTTTTTTGTGTGGTGGAACATAGTTCGAAAAAGCAATGTACGTAACGTGCTTTTTTAAGGTAAGTCCCCGCGCCTCTCAAAACAGTTCATAATCATCGGGGTGATTTTTTAAAGTGAGTCCCCTCGCCTCTCACATCAGTTCATAATCATCGGGGTACTTTTTTAAAGTGAGTCCTCTTGCCTC
>CAKNXH010001660.1:2361-40848 GCA_932178445.1 Andricus quercusramuli | reverse complement strand
TCATGATCATTGGGGTGCTTTTTTGAAGTGAGTCCCCTCGCCTCTCAAAACAGTTCATAATCATCGGGGTGTTTTCTTAAAGTGAGTCCCCTTGCCTCTCACATCAGTTCATCATCATTGGGGTTTTTTTTCTTTAATGTCAGTCCCCTAGCCTCTCACATATTGCTTAATCTTCTTCGGTGTCACTGTCAATTACTGGAATGCAGTTATCGTTCTGAAATAAATCGCTCAGTATTTCTGCTGGTTCAAAAACTTTTGATTAATACTTTGCGTAAGATAAATAATAGAAGATAGCTGCAATGTGAAAACAGCAAACAACTGTTCTTCAACCATTAGCACATTCATATGCATAGTGTTTCAGACCCGAAACCCAAACGCTATGAGGCTTATACCTTAAAAAACACCTATATGTTGTGCGAGAAATATGCCGGGATGGAAATTTTACCTTCAGCACATTTTTCTCATTTTTAACATATTCTATATTCAATGCGCCATCTTTGTTGACCATTTCAGCTAAATACGACACAGCTTGGGAGAGTTGTTATGATCCATCAAATAGAATCTTTAGATCCATTTTTGTCATCTCCGGAAAGTCTAATAAGTCCTCGGATGTAATACTCTGGAAAGGGAGATGCTTCCGAAACCATCCTTTCTTTTCAGCCTCAATAGCCAAAATGTTTTCGATAGATTTTTGAGTATGCATCCTGTGAACCACTTCATCTAAAACGTCTACGTGTAAGAGTCACCTTCTTCCGAAATTATTATTTAAAAATGCCGCAATTCTGAAGTAACTTCCCACTTTAGGTAACAGCTTGTTATCAAGCTTGTGATCAAGAAGGCGGTACTTTTGTTCTAACATATCATGCACTGATTCAACAACTCAGTGAATCTTAGTAATAAAACGTGACTGATTAGACTCTTCTACTGATGGCACATTGAATATAAAATATTTTAAAGATGAGAAAAATGTGCTGAAGGTAAAAGTTTCATCCAGACATATATCTCGCACAACATATAGGTGTTTTTTAAGGTATAAGCCTCACAGCGTTTGGATTTCGGGTCTGATACACTATGCATGTGAATGTGCTAGTGGTAGAAGAACAGTTGGTTGTTGTTTTCACATTGCAGCTATCTTTTATTATTTATCTTACGCAAAGTATTATTAAAAAGTTTTTGAACCAGCAGAAATACTCAGCGATTTATTGACAGTGACACCGAAGAAGATTAAGCAATATGTAAGAGGCTAGGGGACTGACATTGAAGAAAAAAAACACCCAATGATGATGAACTGATGTGAGAGGCAAGGGGACTCACTCGAAGAAAACACCCCGATGATTATTAACTGTTTTGAGAGGCGAGGGGACTCACTTTAAAAAAGCACCCCAATGATCATGAACTGATGTTAGAGGCGACGGGGCTCACTTTAAAGAAGCACCCCGATGATAAGAAGTTTAAAAACGTACTGCAACCTCCTCGTGGTAAACTCTGGAAACTATACGTGTATAGGCAAAGTGCAGACGTCCTTCAAAAAAACGGCGCAGCGCCGTTACGTACGTTGCTTTTTTGAACTATTCTTCAATTCTCCAGACTGGTCTTTAGAACATATATTTTGTACATTAAAATCGGTCAAGCTGTTTTCGAGAAAAATAATTTTTTTTATTTTCCTTTTCCCCTCCATAACTCCCACAAAAATGGGATATTGAAGTTGAAACTTGGTGGAGTTTCATACCACATGGAAACGAACTTATGACAATAATTTCAGCTTGATACGCGCGGTGGCCGATTTCACATGCTTATTCCGCTAAGCCCAAATTTCAATATTTTGTTAAAAATTCAAATCATGGTCATTTCTGGTCAAAATTCAGATCCTGGAAGCTGGAATTACAACATTGTCATATCTATATGGGAACTCTGACATATTTCAGTGTTTATCCGGGTAAAAATATTTGATCTCGATTTTGTCTCGCACAAAGACCAATCCAAGACCATTTCAAGACATTCTGTATGTCTATCTGGTGAGACGCAACCAGACTATTTTAAGTGTCTTGAAACGAATATTTTTGACTTGAAGACAAAAATTGGTGTCTTCAAACCGAGGCCTCTGAGGGTCAACATTGAGCCGCTTCAAACTTCATATAATGTTTATATCATTTATCTTCATGGTATTTATTTTTTATGTATTGATAAGTTCATTCATCTGCAATAATTAGGTTTTTCGGATGGCGAATCTAAAAGTGTTGTCCATTTTTCCTATCTACAACAGTTCACTATATACTTATAGAAAATGACAGTTTTAATCTTGTAATGCAAAATTGTATGTGCCTGCAGTTGTTGAGACAGACAGGTTTCGAATTTCTTATTTAAGAATTAGTTATTACAAAATTACAAGTTTTTTTATACCTAGCTACATGATTCCTGGAAATTGTTGGCCCTACCGGAGATGTCAACAGTTCATAGAAGACGGAGTATAATGGACAGTAAAATTTATAAATGAAAACTCTTGTACTTCTGACCCTGGCAAATGTTGAAGCCACAAATTGGTAATATAATTTTCTTTAGGAGTGATTTGGTATATTTATCAAGTCTCATACTTCTTGTCTTGAGACAAGTCTATCCGGTCTTGTCTTGGCACAGTTTACAGCCATAAATGCAACAGAAGCCTGCATATCTCCAATGTCTATCTGGTGAGACGGAACCAGACATCATGGTCTTGAAGACATATTGACGTCATTCAAGACGAAATAAAAACCAAATATTTGCACTCAAGTATTTAGTGCTAATTTATTTTGCAGGCAAAAAATGTTCTGCCCGATAATTTTGGTTGAAAACCTGTAGTAATGCTAGCTTCACCTGAAGCCAAAACTTCGGTATGTGATACTCGGAAACTATTAGTGATATCGAATTCTCCCTCGTGCAGGAATTTGATAAGTACTCTCGATCTATGCTATTCACAGAAGCTGGGCACTTTTTTGTCACCATAAACGAGTAGTACTGGTGGCTTCAGCTGTCTCCGATATCTGAAGCTGGAAAACTAATAGTGAAATGAAATTCTTCTTCGAGCAAGAATTGAGTGCTAATCAGGTTCTCTGGATTTGTTCTGTGCAGAAAATGCGGGCACTTATTTACCAAAAGCGAGCAGTAATTCTAGCTTCAGTTGACACCAATGTGTCAATGGTACTATCAGCGAATTTTTTAATAATTGTCAAAATTTTTAGGTTGAATCTTCCTTTTTCCATATTACTTATTATTATTCGAATAATTTGTGTTTGTTTAAAAAGTGCATCTTTTTCTGAAATCGTGAACTGATGTTATTTCCTGATGTTTTGGTCTAGTTTATGACAGTGAAGAGCGAATTTTTTCACATTATATGTTTATCCATTGTTCAAGCAATTTATTGTTGTTTCAATGTAGCTTTCGACAAAAAAATCTCCTCCTTAGATTTTTCAATCTACAGATAATTGCTAAATCAATTTTTACTTGTTGACAAAAATTATTATCTCATGATATCGCAAATTAATGGTACATTCTGAATGCCATGTCCTAACTAATAAATGTGAACACCTATTTCTGACAATTTCTCAATGAATGAGAGCGAATAAAAATAAAAAATATATTCAGAGATAAATGTTCACATTTATTAATGAGGTTATAGCATGCAGAAAATGCCATTATTTTCGATATTATGAGTTTACAATTATATCAAACTAATACAACTTATAGGTTACAAAATCTAAGAATTAGGAGAATGCAATGGAACTTAATGAAGCCAGCTGTGAATTCGATCTTGGGTGTTTATACTTTCTTTGCATTTATAAATTTATGCTGCTCATTTTATGAGCACTTTGCGTATAGGTCAACCAAAACATTTTGAATCAAGGAATCTTTCCTATTCTTGCACGAATTTTGAATTATGTTGATGACAACATTTTTTCTGTTTAAAACAGATTTTTCAAATTATATAAATGTCCATAACTTCCGTACTCTTTAAGACAATGAGTTAATATTAAGTGTCGGTCAATAGATTTTTCTCGAATAAGGAATTTATTCTGTTCTGGCATCAATTTTGAATTATGTTAATGAAAAAGCTGAACTATGAAAAAATGTTTGGGGCACCATAAATGAGACTCAATAGGATTAAAATAAAAAATTAATTATGTATTTGTAATCCTTGAAGAGTTTTCATGAGTATTGCCTGTAGTTTATTCTACATTTTCGCGTTTCGGACTGAGCAAGATAACTTTCGAAGAAATTATCTGATTGGATTCCGCTTCAGCACACTTTTTAAGGCCCAAGCAGAAAGGAAGAGTTCATTAACCAGCCATTTTTGATCAAAAGTTCTGGTTCTATCCACCGAAAATGCATTTTGAAAAATTCAAAATTCCATTTTCCAGTTAAACTATGCGGAATATGAAAAAATGTTACAAAGCACAATTTTTCATCTCAAAAAGGCCTAGAAAAATTGTTGTTTTTTTCTTGTGGAAAACAACATTCAAAATAAGCAATTTGAATTCTTCGAAAAACGACGCAAAATATAATAACATTTTTAATGTCAAATTGTTCGCCTACATAACATCTACAAACTATCTCGACATTATTATTTGATGAGACATGCAGTTTTTGTTTTAATCGTGGAAAATAAGATTAAAAGTAACAAATTCAAATTTATGGAAAAACGACATATTATAGGTACAATGAAATGTTTAACGGCAAACATTTTTACCAAGAACAGAAGTTCCGGGCCAAGGCACAGAAATAATTGAAATATGGTAAAGAAAATTTCGTACTGCTGTTCATTTTTGATAAAAAAATTACCCAGATTTTGTGCATAGCACAAATCTAGAAAACTTAATGAAAACTAAATTCCTGCGTGAAAGAGAATTTGTTGTCACTAATAGTTTCCGAGTTTGACATACCGATGTTGTGGTTTTAGCTAAAGCTAGCATTACCGAATTTTTTTACCCAAAATTACTCAGCACAACATTTTTGTTCTGCAGCCATAAATTAGCACTAAATAAGCAATAAATTATTGCATAGTACCCATGTCGGAATGAGAATGTGAACTGTTTTTTTTTTTAATTCGTCCTTTTGGATTGGAAATTCGTCTTTCATGTAAAATCGTAGAGTTCTAGCTTACATTAGAGTAAAAACGAATACATCGAAATTTTGCACTCTAATTCAAGAAGTAAACTGAAATTCAGCAAAAATATGTCTGAATGTAAGAAACTCAATGTCTGAAATTTAGAATTTAATTCCACGTTTTCCTGAATCCAGAAAAATAATGAATAAATAATGTTGGCTAGCTCTCCTTTTTGCTAATTGAATTTAATTCCTAAATTCAAGTTACATGACTTGAATTCAGGTGACTCCACAAGTGACTTCACTGTCCAGTGGGTAACCCCTCGTAAATACCTATATTACATTTCAGGATATAGAAAAATTAAATGACAAAAATGATAATTCATCGCTATAAATATTTGGATAGATTTGAAATTTGCGATTCGCAATAAAAACTCTAATAGAAATGTATGTGCATAGATGGATTGAATATCCACATAGTAAATTTGTTCAACAATAAATAATGAGAAAAAATTTATCTTTATGTCTCGATAAATAAGAGTGAGTACTACTTTATTTTAAAATCAGGTGAGTAAACCAAAAGGAATTTTTTGAAGATAATAATGCATTGAGCTTAATGTATTATTTGCAGCAGGCTTTTCGCTACGTCAGTTAAGTGTCGATACAAATAATGTGACATAAAATAGAGATAATTTTTTAATCGCGCGCCTTCTCTGGTGGCACGCGCACCCCATCAGATAAATTGAAATGTATAATATGTATGCATATATTGTATATACGTTGGCAGTAATGTCGAGAAGTCGAAACACTTGTTACCGAGGACGATTTTTTATACACTGGAACTTGAAATTAGGAACGGTTTCGGGCATGGTTAGTATTTGCTTGATCCTATTTCCAGACCGTCCGAACGTTAACAGGCAGGGTCGGGTGATCCATTTCCGTTGAATTAAGATGCATGACATAACCTGATGCAACCAACGCGCGGAGAGTGCGCCTCTCTTGCATGTTTGGGATGCTTCACTGAGCAAGCCTTCCTTACCCCGCCCATCACGAAACCATCGTCGCATCAATTCTCAGAACGGCGCAAATCGAAACAGCTGCAATCGAAGTTCCAGTGTAACTGGGGACGCAGAGCACAATATGACCACTTGTTTGCAAGGACAATACTTTTATTCCGCAAAAAGTTCGTGGTTTGATAAAGACTCCATACCATCTCACTTTGATGCAGCTTGTGATTATTTTAATGCAGTAAGTGTAAGAAGCCAGCGGGGTCCCTTTTTTCATGGAATCGTGCTCGTCTTTTCTCAGCTTGTGCAGGGTACCACTAAGAGCAACTGACATCTAAAAAGAAAATGTCAATAGCCCCCAGTAGAACGGCGGTAAAATACATCTATGGCCACGTCTCACATCTCACATATATATATGTAGGAAAGTAGGTTCTTAGCGTAGGATTGTAGGATGGGTAATATCTAGTTAGCAAGTAGAATGAGATAGGCATAAGTGCGAAATAAGGACGTAGAATAAGGAGATGCGTAGGAGAGGGGAGTCTGAGGGATGCGACCCCCCCCCAGCAGACCCAGGGGATGGGCGTGGGTCGGTCTTCGTCCGGTCACGCTAGAGTAGCCACGTAATTATGTAATCGATATTTGAATTGTTTAGAATATATTTGTTAATTGGATCTCGGCATTTTATTATTTCACCCTCACTCCCACAAATTTTGGGGGCTCGTCCGGGATGAGGGACAAATAACGTGTCGCGATCAAGACGTAATTTCCGCGGAAATAGTGAAAGGACGCTATGAAACGATGCGACGCCGCGGAAGTGAGAACGATTTAGACGCTTTTTAGTGCTAAAGGTGGTGAAAACGTGTAATTCCGAAGTGAGTGATAAACAGTGACTGTGTATGTGTGTAAGTCATGAACAGGAGGGATTTCAGTGAGTTTTCTGGTGAACAGAAAAATACCATTTGTGATTGTGAAGTGACGCCAAGAAGAAGCGACGAATTACGAAAGACGCTTTGAACAACCAATGAAGTAGAACGAGCATTTCCAGCTACCACAAGAAGTTGCAAAGTAATGAAGCACGAAGTTACGACGAAGAATTAAGAAGCTCAGACGAATAAATTGCGACGTGCAGAATACGAAGTGTGATTACGACGATTGGTGGCATGGTACATACTCGTTCCTCAACATTGAAGTCCAAGGGTGCCGAAGAGGCAACGGAGATTCAGACGCCAGAAGCAAGGACGGAAGACGTAAGCACAGGAGAAATAGAGAAGCCGCTGAGTGCGACAAAGAAAGAAGACGTGAGAGGAGAGGGAGCGAGCGCTTCGAGTATTTTAGAAGACTCGGGCCAGGACGAAGTTTCGAGAAGCAGCATTGGAGAGAGTAGTGGGGGTTACGTTGGGCCCTCCCCTATAGAGACCCTCCCTTCAATAGAAGAAGAAGACGGAAGCAACGAAGAGGACGAAGACGACCGTGACGTACTTGTCAACACGATTCGAGAAGCAGCCATGGCAACAGAACGGGAACGGGAGTTGCAACGGCGGATTGACGAGCTGCAAGAACAGCTGAGAGTATCCACCAATACCACCCCCATAGTACGAGAAAACACCATTCAGCCGAGAGACGTTGAGGGGACGATAAATAAATTTGATGGTGAGAATCCAGCCTTCACCGTCAATCAATGGATCGTCCACCTGAATGAGTGCAAAGAAATGTACGGCTGGACAGATCTACAAATACTTGTATGTGCAAAGAAGTCCCTGACAGGTCTCGCGAAACTTTGGCTAGAAGGCCGAAGTACTATTACGAAATGGGCAGACTTGGAAGCCGGATTGAAAGACGAGTTCGGATCTGAGATGGACGGATGCGATCTCCACGAGGCAATGCAACGAAGGAAGAAGTTGCCTTCAGAATCCTTCAAAGAATACCTCCTGCAAATGAGAGCTCTGGGCAGTCGAGGAAATCTCTCGGATCGGTCCATTATTAAATACGTAATTGCCGGCATTAACAATTCGGAAATTAACAAAGCTATGCTCTACGGCAAATGGACCATCGACGAGTTCAAGAGATCGCTCGAAGACTATCAACTGATGAAGGAAAGGACGAGCAAGGCTGACAAGAAGACACTACCGAAAGCAGAAGAGCTGTCAAAAGAGAGCAATAAGGGGAAAGATGGAAGAACCTCAGCGAAACGTTGCTATAACTGCGGCGGCCGGGGGCACGAAGCAAGAGACTGTAAGCATCAAAGTGCAATCAAACAGAACGAGTATCTTCAGGATCTTCAGCGCATGTTAAAATGGTCCGTGAAAATATGCAGAACGATGCAGAAGAAGCAGAAGAGCCACGGGTGATGTTGGTCCACGAGGAGTATTGTCGAGTGTATAAAGATGCGAAGCTGAACGGTAAAGTTATCACTTGCCAGCTGGATATTAGCAGCGATGTACACTTGATAAGCCATGACGTTTATAAAGAAATAGGATCACCGGAAATGGATCAAGGTTCTAAGTCGCTGTGCTCGATGTCTGAAGAGGATCGCCTGAGTACAATAGGAAGTCTCACACTGCAAATGGAGCTCGACGATGAGGTATATGAGTTGCGGTTCCATGTGGTAAGAAGGAAAGATTTTAAAGCTATAATAGGTAATGGTTTATTGAAATATGCGTCTGTCTCTATAACTGGTTCCAATGCATGTATTAAAAAGCTTCCGAACGATGACATAAATGTTGTACATTGTGTTCAGGTCGTAGAGTCGTCGCATGAGATCGCGTATAGTCATCTTATAGGGGAATCTAGGGATAAAGTAAAATCGTTGATAGAAAATTACCGCTCTCAGGGGCAGAAAGATACGCCGGTTAAGATGAAGATTTTGCTCAAAGATGATATTCCTGTAAGTCAGAGTCCACGTCGTTTACCTTTATCAGAGCAACGGGAGAAAGAGCAACAAATAGATGAATGGTTAGCGAAAGGAATCATACGTCCTAGCTGCTCGGAATATGCTAGCCCTGTAGTTGTAGTTCGTAGAAAAGACGGTGCACCTAGAGTTTGCGTAGACTACCGTGCTTTGAACAAGAAGGTAGTTCGCGACCATTACCCTCTACCTGTCATCGATGAGCAGTTAGATAAATTGGTTCATGCTCAAGTCTATAGTACGATAGATTTAAAGAATGCGTTTCATCATGTCGAAATAGACGAGGAAAGTCGGAAATTCACTGCTATTGTAACTGCCACATGTTTTCCAGAGTTACATTACGTACATTTTTAAAGATTTAATTCGCGAAGGCCTTATACTGGTATATCTCGACGATATTGTCATTCTTGCGCAGAATGAAATCGAAGCTATCCAAAATTTGGAAAGAGTTTTAAAAGTAGCGGCATCTTATTCATTAGAGATTAATTGAAAAAAGTGTCAATTCTTGAAAACATGTATAGAGTATTTAGGGCATGTAGTGCAAGATGGTACGATAAGACCATCCCCGGAGAAAGTTAAAGCTGTTGCCAATTTTCCCGAACCTAAAAATAAAAAGATGGTTCAAAGTTTTTTAGGTCTCGCGGGATATATGCGAAAATTTATCGAAGGCTTTACGTGGTTGGCAAAAGCATTAAAGGGAATGCGCGAAAGAAGATACAAATTTTTATTTTAGGGAAGAACAGCGTAAGTCATTTGAAATGTTAAAACGGGCGTTATGTGAAGCGCCAGTTCTACGAATTTTTGATCCGCGTTTAGAAACCGAAGTACACACGGACGCATCAATCGAAGGTTACGGCGCGGTGTTGATGCAAAAATTTGAAGAAGATCAGATGATGCATCCGTGCCTGTATTTAAGTAAAAAAACCACCGATGCGGAGCGGAAATATTCTAGTTACCAGTTAGAAGTTTTAGCTGTAATTCATGCGTTACGGAAATTGAGAGTGTATCTGCTCGGAATACCATTTAAAGTTGTAACCGACTGCGCCGCGTTTAAACAAACTATGGACAAGAAGGATATCATTCCACGAATCGCTCGTTGGGCATTGGAGTTGCAGGAATTTGATTGTAAAATCGAGCACCGATCAGGTACACGAATGCGTCATGCCGATGCTTTAAGTCGACATCCGGTCGTACTTCAAATTCGCGATGTCTTTTTAGAACGCCTCCGACAAGCCCAGTCTGGAGATGAGAAAATCATGGCAATAAAAAAGATCCTTGAAACGGAAACCTACGGAGATTACGTTGCGGAAGGTGGCCTGCTGTACCGTGAGAAAGATGGAACGAGATTATTGGTAGTACCAAGAGACATGCAGCGCGAAATTATTTCACAGGCCCACGAATTAGGTCATTTTGGGCCTAAGAAAACCGAGGAATCGATCCACCGGGAGTACTGGATTGACGGAATTCACTCGAAGATTGAAAGACACATTAAGAATTGCGTACCATGCATCTTGGGGCAAAAGAAGCAAGGAAAGGTGGAGGGTTTTCTACACCCCATCCCTAAAGGCGAAACTCCGTTAGACACGATGCACCTGGACCATGTGGGTCCACTACCATCTACACGTAAGTCGTACAACCACCTGCTAACGATGGTTGACGGGTTTACGAAATTCGTGTGGATTTTTCCAACGAAATCCACGGGAAGTAAGGAAGTTTTGGATAAACTGAGAACTCATCAGCAGACCTTCGGAAATCCACGCAGAATCATCACAGACAGAGGTACTGCGTTCACTTCCCACGAGTTCCAGGACTACTGCAAAGCTGAGAACATCGAACATCACCTGATAACGACGGGTGTTCCTCGAGGAAATGGGCAAGTCGAGCGAATCCACCGAACGCTGGCACAAGTATTTCCGAAACTTGGAATCGATGATCAAATGAAGTGGTACAAACATGTGAGTAAAGTGCAGCGTGCTTTGAACGCAACCTATCAGAGAGGCATCGCAGCCTCGCCCTTTGAAGTACTCGTTGGAACCACCATGCGAAATAAAGAAGATGTCCGTTTGCAAGAATTGATTCAAGAATGACTCAGGGAAGAATACGGCAGCGCCAGGGATGACATCAGAAAGCAAGCAAAAGAGCAGACAGCGAAAATCCAAGAAGAGAATCAGCACACCTACAACAAAAAGAGAAAGAAAGCAACCAAGTACCAGGTCGGTGACTTAGTTGCGATTGCGAGAACTCAACTGGGCCCTGGTTTGAAAGCAAAGATCAAGTCATTTGGCCCATACCGAGTAGTTAAGGTCAAAGGAAAAGAGCGATACGATGTGCGGAAAATTAGTGGCGAAGGTCCGATAGAAACATCCAGTTCCGCCGAACTTATGAAGCCTTGGTCAGGCCTCAACGAGGACTCATCGTCAGGCGACGATGCTGGTCAGGACGGCCGATTGTAGGAAAGTAGGTTCTTAGCGTAGGATTGTAGGATGGGTAATATCTAGTAAGCAAGTAGAATGAGATAGGCGTAAGTGCGAAATAAGGACGTAGAATAAGGAGATGCGTAGGAGAGGGGAGTCTGAGGGATGCGACCCCCCCAGCAGACCCAGGGGACGGGCGTGGGTCGGTCTTCGTCCGGTCACGCTAGAGTAGCCACGTAATTATGTAATCGATATTTGAATTGTTTAGAATATATTTGTTAATTGGATCTCGGCATTTTATTATTTCACCCTCACTCCCACATATATATATATATATATATATATATATATATATATATATATTCGGTTTCGGTTTCGATTCCCTTGGAATAGAACCGAAGGGCTTATGACAAAGCCACCGAACGCGTCCTCGGGTTGCGGATAGAGGGTCCCCGTACCAAGGGTTTCTGCTGAATATGGGTACAATAATTAATAAGCAGTCGCGGACAATTGTTCAGGGATGGTCCCGAAGGAATAACCCCTAAGCGAAGGTGTGCGAACCGTGCCGAAAGCTGCATGGCACCTGGGTGAGGTGTCTTTAACGGTGACCCTGGGATATCGGGCGATGTCTCAGAGTAATAGCCTTATCCTTGCACGCGGGGCTCTACAAGGATGGACGAACCCTTTCCCTAGCTGCTCGTGGGAACAACAATGAAACCAAAAAACCACCAAAATGTTGTAGATGCGGTTCAAAACGATCGAACGCGCAGAGCACCCGACAATGGATCGGCAAACAATGCCGATCATCCTAGAGTTCGGGGTGCTGAAAATAATTTAGATGGAAACACAACGACGAACCGGCGAAACGCCCACATTGAGTGGACGGATCAACTTAAGAATGATGTGTTAGACTGCTACGATGCCAGTATTATCCCTGTTCGTGGAGGCTTTATGGCGCGTATGCATACTCTGTGGTGCCAGAAACACCCAGAGCTTCAACACGTTTCGCATCAGTCTTTGCGAAATCAAGCCGACTACCTCCGCAAAAATGGATATGTACGCGGAGCGCTTCCTCAACCGCTGCTTGAACAAGCTGCAGACGAAGATGAAACGACATTAAGACCAACCGCAGAAAGTAGGCACCTTCTTGAAGATGATGGCAATTTCAGTACAAGGAGGAACATCAACATGCAAGTTCCTCTTAAGCCCCAAGATCTGGCTGAAATGGATGCCTCCCTTTGTGGAGATATCTCGCAAGAGTCCGACCTCTGGACCATCAATTGCTCAGTTTATGGTGCTGCGAGAGCTTTGGCTGATTCAAATCGAAGGCTCAAACCGACGATGGATCAAAAGACAAGAAGACGCTTGCATCAACTGAACAAGAAAATTGGATGGGCAAGACAGAATGCGTCCCGTGTTCAATGTGTGATTGACTACATAACATCTGGTAGACCGTTCACGGAAAGGGTTCGAAAGTTCGCCCAAGAACTAAGGACCTTGAATCACACACTAAACAAGTCAAAGCTGCTGACAATCAAGCAACATATTGTTGACAAAATAAGGCTGTTATCTGACGCAAGGAGGAGGATACAGAAGAGGGAGAGATGGATCAGAGAGAATCAACAGTTTCTCGCTGACCCATCGCGCCTCTTCAGTGATCCCCCTGTTTTTGTAAAAAATCCTCCCAAGCCCAAGGAGGTAGAGACTTTTTGGAGAGAGGTGTACAAGATCCCGAAAACACTAGAGTTGAAGGAAGATACTGACAATATCATCCGCTTCAAGGAGTTTTGCGACAGCCTCATAAAATCTGAGGAGGAGTGCCCATCAGTCACTGCCGAAGAGGTGAAAAAAGCACTTAGAGGCACGAAGAACTTTTCCGGTGCTGGACCAGATTGTATCAAGAACTTTTGGTGGAAGAAGTTTACTTCTACACACCAACATTTGGCCCGCATATTCACCTCATATTTAAAGTCGGAGATGCCCATTCCGCAGTGGCTAGTGTTAGGACGCACTATACTCCTACCGAAAAAAGGCGACTTGTCCAAACCAGAGAATTACAGGCCAATAACTTGTTTGAACACACTGTATAAGATTTTTACAGCTATCCTAAACAACAGGATTGTTCGACGAATTGAGCCTGTATGGCGAGAGATGTACGAACAACGTGGCTCGAAAAAAGGTGTAGCAGGCTGTCGAGAGAACCTGCTGATTGACAGGTGTGTCTGTAAAGACGCTACAGTCCATCAGCGCGTCCTGTCAATGGCCTGGATTGACTACCGGAAAGCTTTTGATTCAACCTCTCATAGACTTATCATCTGTCTGTTGGAAAGCTTGAAGGTACATCCACACATAGTGAGATGCATAGAGAGATTGATGCCTCTTTGGAAAACTAGATTTACCATCTCATCTAGGAATTATCGTCTGACGACGAACAACGTCACCTTCCAGAGGGGCGTCTTTCAAGGGGATAGTATGAGCCCTTTGCTTTTTTGCATCACACTTTTGCCTCTATCTCTTGCACTACGAAATTCTCCTGGATACCTCTGTGGCGACACTAATCAGCGTGAGCATAAGGTCACTCATGTATTCTATATGGATGACCTGAAGATCTATGCCGCTGGTAAAAGCAGACTTCAAACTGCTTTAAATATCGTCAAGAACTACACAGGAGAGATTGGGATGGACTTTGGTTTGGACAAGTGTGCCAAAATTCATTTGAAGAAAGGAAAGATTACTGGCGTTCCCAAGGACCCTGAGCTTGTGGATATAAGTGTTATTAGACATCTTAACACTGGAGAGACCTATACATACCTGGGCGTGCCTCAAAGCCGCATTCAGGACGTAACATCAGTGAAGGAGTCTCTCCGAAGCAGATACAAGCATCTTCTTCGACAGATTTGGTCTTCCAATCTGTCGGCGTTGAACAAGGTATCTGCGACTAACATGCTTGCCGTCCCGGTTCTACTCTACTCGTTTGGGGTGGTTCAATGGACGAAGAACGAGCTTAAGGCCCTTGATGTCACCACGCGTAAGATCATGCATATGCATAAAAGCTTGCATATCAATTCGTCAGTTCCGCGATTATACATTTCACGCCAGCAAGGCGGACGCGGACTTCTGAATCTCCAGTGTCTTCATAACCGAATTGTTTTGAGTACAGCTTACATCGTTGCGAATGGCAGAGATCCTCTCCTAAAGATGGTCAGAAACCACGAGATGATTGGCGAAGGGGCGTTCCTTTACAAAGCCGCGGAGCAAGCTGCCGAGACCCTTGGCCTGAATTTTAACATCAGAAGTGAGGAAAGTGCATTACTCCATCTAGATGCTTCACGTCTAAAAGCCGAAGTAAAGAAAGCAGAGGTTGGAAAATTTCACCAAGAGCTACTCGACAAGCAAATGCACAGAAACTTTCACAGAAATGTAGAAAAACAGTCCTTGTCGAAGGAGCATGCCAGGACGGTGTAATCTCCACCTTAGCATACCGCGCCCGCATTTTATGTCAAGAAGTTCCCAGTGATAGGTGCAGAGCGTGTCATGCACACGCTGAGTACCTAGAACATATACTATCGGGGTGTCCGACCCACGCAGGAACAACGTATATCTATAGACATAATGCGGCCCTAAGAGTACTTTATTACCACCTTTGTCGCTCTTACGGTGTTGGTCGCGACCCTGCCCTGCCGAACGCTCCAAGGGATATAGAGTCAATTGTCCGAAACGAGAAGTGCCAGATTTTCTGGAACTACGATTTTCGGGCAGCAGTCTCCGTTGCGCACTCGAGGCCTGACATTGTTCTCCAAGACTTCGAGAAACGAACTATATTCGTGATCGAATTCTCGGCTCCATCCGAATACAACATCACTGCAAAAGAGAAAGAAAAAGAGGAGAGATATCAAGACCTTAAAAGAGAGCTGCTTCGACTGTACCCAAAATATTCGGTACGAGTGATTGTTCTTGTGATAGGTGCTCTCGGAGGTGTGAAATTATCGCTGGTTCGTAACCTTAAAGCCATACCCGCGTGCCAAAAATATGCCAAGGCTCTTGCGAGATGGATGCAGAAAGCTGTCATCCTTGGGTCGCTTCGTGTCCTCAAGACACACGAGGGTTTCGCCGGCCTGTCGTTGTGATTTCGTCGTGCCCTGTGACCACCCATCTCACGGATGTGAGACGTGGCCATAGGTGTATTTTACCGCGGTTCTACTGGGGGCCATTGACATTTTTTCAAGATGGCAGTTGCTCTTAGTGGTACCCTGCGGTGGTTGTTTAACTTTTTTTTAATTATATATATATATACTATGAACTTGCCCCTCGAACCTCACTTTACGATTTCATTCAATAAATGAAAGTAGTGCGCAAAGTATTGTGACGTTATTTTCATTAAAAACTATTATTATCACTATTGTTTGCTTAGGGGTAACACATTCTTATTTTTTATTCATAATAATAAATCTCTATTTCACCTTCTTCATTTTGGTAGCTTAAGAAGTTTCCATGGAATCTTCCAGGTGGATAAATTATATATAATGTTTCGATAGCTTCATACATTAAAAATTACACTGCACTGCAAGATTTTGAAAATTTTTCGCACCTGGGCAATGAATAATTATATCTGAAGTAACTTTTTGCGCTGTAAACGAGTCCCCGGCCTCAAAATTATTCTATCACGACAGGTTTTTGAGACATTCTAACCTAAAAGTGCAAAGGGCACTGTTTTTAACCTATTTGAGGTTATATAGCATCGCGATTTTTATCTCTCAAAAGGCTATATACAGCATCTTAAAGTACAAGCCTCTTTTTAAATTCCGTTGAGTTTGCTCAAATATCTTTTTTCCTTGCCGAGATATCGAATTTTGAAAATTTAATATTTGTGAATTTCTCAATACAGTACACTCCCGCTAACTGCAAGCTCCGTAAGTTCCACTTCTTGCCACTTCTCCTCCATACGTATTTTGACGCACACTCCTTTGTGTCTCCCACTTAAGCGACTGCGAATGGCTGCGAGTCTCTGTGCATGTCCCAAAGTGCCACCCAGCTAACACAGTTACTAATCTGAGTAGTCACATATTTGGAACAAGATTCAGAAAACCAGTCACTAGTGACTTCCCCGACGGTCACCCAGTGACAACATATTTCCCACTCAAAACAATAACATGTTACAAGCGGAGCAGGTAACATTATCCCGCCAGAGTAATCACATGCTTGTAACAAAGTGATGTTTGGAAACGCAACGTGCAATGACAGCTTAACCTCAAAATATACAGCGTTTCGAAATTATAATTAATTATACTTTTGCAAAAATTTTGGAGAGGGACATAATTAAATGATAAATGATTTTCAGGAAAGTGAAATAATATGCGAACATATCTTTTATAAAGGAAATACCAAGATTTATCAGCTGAACCCTTACGAAAAAGAAATTACGTTAGAGGTTAGAACCAAAGTGTATATGTTTAAATAAAAATTAAATATTAAATTTCAAATAATTAAGTGAAATATTTTTCTTCTAATTAATTCTTTCTATACAAAAAAAGTGTAATTTTTACTGCGTTCAATCATAGATTAACCTTAAAATATACAGCGTTTCGAAATAAAAATTATTAATACTCTTGCAAAAATGTTGGAATGGGACAATTAGGAATTGTGAAAGGTTTTAAAGAAAGTTTTCGAGATTCCCAGGGAAATGAAAAATTATTTTTTAGTTTGAAAAATTAATTTTAAGAAAACATTTCGTAAGATTTGAAATTTGAAAAGATTTCAAAAAATTTTAAACAAAATGTAGATTTTTGTAGATTTCGGAACAAAATGTTGAAGTATTTGAAAGGATTTTGAAATAAAATGTTTAAGTTTTTTAAAAGGATTTTAAAAGGTTTTAAGGTAATCACATTTTTTTCTTGATATTCATTGAAAAATTATTTTTTATTTGAAAAAAATAATTTGCAGGAAATATTTAAAAATATTTCAAAGCAAAAACAAATTTTTATGTATGAATAAGAATTGAACAGAAATTCAATCAGTCATTAATATTTATTTGAAACCACTGAAAATATGATGTACTTTCTAATTTAAACTTGAATTTGAAAAGTGTTTAGTTATAAAGAATGTTAATCGTTCAACTCTTTAATGTTTCTAGCTTAAAATTGCTTCAAATGATATAATTTAGATAATTTATAAATGTATTAATTCATTCTTTAATTTACAGCTTTGAAAACGATAAGAAGGATTTATATTTTCTAACTGAATCTGAATCATTAAACTGTACAATTTATAAAAGTTAAACAAATGTTTTTTTGCAGTATAAGTGCATTTAATCAAAATTTTGGTAATTTTGAAGGTAATTTAGGACTTTTCAAAGTTTAGAACACTTTAAAATTATCTGATAAATTTTCAGATACCTTTTCAAGTTTAGAATATTTTTAATCTATTGAAAACTTCTAAAATTCCTAATTATATTTGAAACTGACTCAAATTTTTCTTGAAATTTGAAAAAAACCTTCAAAAATCAACAAATATGCCTTAAAATCTTCCATATTTTTTTTCGATATTTTTAGAAACCTTTTGAAATTTATTGAAATTTTCTTTAAAAATAAATTTCAGAATTTAAAAAGTTATTTCAAAATTTTCCAGGAATCTTAAGAAGTTTTTTTTTGTATAGTCTTGAAACCTTTCACAATTCTTGAAAAGCTTCTATTTTTTTCTAAATCTTCCTGAATCTACAATCATTTTGTTTACAATTTTTAGGAAAATTTCCAAACTTAAAATTAGTTTCAAGTCTTCCTAAAACTTGTACACCTAAATATTTTTTTTAATGATTCAGTAGCAGTAATTTTTTGTTTGTCGCTACTAGTGAGGTAGCAAAATGTTAAAAAGAGAATTATTTCCCAATTTTAATAGGTCATTTACAATAAAATGTTTCTCTTTTATTAATAATGCCTAGGAACGTTTAGAAATCAATTTTATTTTTCAAGTTACTTTTAGTCCACAATATTATAATATTAAATCTCTCGATTTTAAATTATAAATCTTTTTATTTAAAATGATTTAGATTCAAAATTTGGCGCTGTTATAAATTACACTTATTACACTAAATTTTATTAAACTAATTTAAAAAATTGTAAAATATTATAGATTATACAAAATTTTGAACTATTATGTTTTTTGAATAAAAAAAATTTATTTGGTTTGATTTAATTTCCACTGATGTAAGATGAACGTGTTCAATTAAAAAAAAATGCATCTTGAAACTAGTTTAATTGAAAAAGTTGATATTGTTAAACTTAGAAACTTATCAGTTTTCAAATTTTCAAGGTGTATGTATTAGCAACGTTCAGTTTTTTTTACCATTTTAAAGGAGTTTTAGTATTCAATCTTTTAATTTTAAATTATTCAGATTCAAAATTTTGTGCTTTCAGAAATTACACTTATTACAACCAATTTGATTACACTAATTTCAAAAAAAACATTTTAATATCAAAGACTACGAAAACATTTTTAATTTTCTAATTAGTTCTCAAACAATAAATTGGATTTTTTTTCATTCTGACTGATTTAAAATGTTGGTATTTAATTTCAAACATTTACAATTTGAAACCAGCTTTATGTAGAAATGTGATACTGTTTAATGTGAAAACTTGCCAAATTCCAGCATTTAAGGAATATTTTATCTACAACTTTTATTTTTTTCCATATTTTAATTTGGATCTTCCAATTTTAAATTGGTCAGACTCAAAATTTTGAGCTTTAGAAATTACACTGATCAGCCTTTTGCTTTTTCAGGAAATTATAGATGAATAATAAATTTAATATCGTCTTGAGATTCGAAACCCCTATTATTGAATATATCTACACATAGCAATTACTTTTACTCGTATCAGAAAAGTACCTTTTTTCATCATCAGATTTTTTAATACAAAAGCATATTAAAAAAAGATTTATGATACAATAATTTTATCTCATATTTGAAAGTCACATTTAATAGTTGAGTTAAATCGAACGATTGTTTTGACTTGCTTGAAAATTGCCCAAATGCTGTAATTTTATATACGCATATTATCATCAGAACTTGCCACATTAGTGATTTTTCATTGATAAGAGATTACAATTACTGTAAACCTATTAAATTTCTACAAAAAATAAGCACAAGCCAAAGATTAAGGGAATAATTACAAATTATAAATTTAATAATCCTACCATTACTCTTTTTTATTTTAAAAATATCTTCTTATAAAATTGATCAGCACCTGTTATGTATTTTTCGTAACAAGTTAATTTTATAAAATAACAATTACGGTTAATTACGAACATATTCTGTACTAATTTTTAAATCAATGAATTTTTCTGTGTAATTTAGATAATCTAACCGCTGATTATAATTTTAAAAACGTATGTACTACATGCAAAAATGAAACATGTTTTATTATTGCAAAATTAACGTCAATGCTATTTAAGTTTGCTTTTTAAAATCATGCGGGAAATCACGGAGCCAATGAATGCTTATTCCTTGCACATGCGCACGGATTTTAAGATCGTTGCCGGCTGTTACCACCATGTTACTAGTTTGGCAGGTAACGGATGCAAACAAGCCTCCCTAGTAAACTACGGTGATTATCCCGTTACCAGCTAGGAGGCTGACATACAAGTAACACTTCCTCTCATAATATGTGATCACTTAGGAACTTTTCACGCTAGTAACAGGTTAGCTGGGCAGCTCCAACACAGCGTGGTTATACGACGGAGCAGAGTGGGTGTACTTAATAAGTGCCGAATTCTTGGAATTATACTCTTATACAGCCCCGTCAGACTGGCAGTTACCGGGAGTGTACGTATTAGAAAATACATAAGTTCCACGTGGGCATCAGACAGTCGATTGGTTTTTTTCCATCCACAAACCCCTGACCGACAAACTTCCAATCCACAAACCCCAACCCAACCGACGAACCCCTTACCCACGAATCCTCAAGCATTGAAATGAGGAAGAATTATACTTTGAGATGCTGTGCATAGTTCTCTAAGACAAGAAGTCGCGGTGCTACATAACCTAAAATATTTCAGAAACAGCATTTTTTGCACATTTCGGTTAAGATATTTTAAAAACCTGACGTGATAGAGCAATTATGAGGCCAGATTCGTTTTCAGCGCGGAAAATCACTTTACAAATAACTACTTCCTGTCCAGGGGCAAAATCTTGCAGGGTAGTGTTATCTATATTCCATCGAAAAATGTGTTGTTTCTCAGTAAGATAGTGCGTAGGAAATATATATTTTGACAGACTATGTATAATTTTCACTTCATGCATAAATTATCGATGGATTATATACTTTCTCCACCTGGCATGTGAATTGTATGTGGACTGAACAATATTTTTAGAAATATTGAATAGTTTATGGAAAACTCCACCTTCTTTCATTTTTCACAATATTTTCTGAAAGGTCGTGCTTATATCAGAAATGCATGCTATCAGTTTTATGCGGTGGCCACAGCAAAACGAATCAACTCACATCTGGCTGATTTCCGAGAGAAAACAAATTCTCTACAAAATTTAATTGTTTTTGATTAAAATCTGAGAAAATGATTTTTTCAACAGTTTTTGTCTGCCACCTGACACCGCCTAAGATAGACGATGGAACCATTTTTTTCAATATACGCAATTATCCACCCTACGTTGTTTCAAAAAATGGACAAAAACGCTAATTTCCTCAAAAACTTCCCCTTCAATTTTCTCAAAAGTGGTTCACTTCTTTTATTCAAAATTTTTTCAAATCTTTATATACCTATTAATAATCTAGAGATTCAATTTTTAGTTGTTAATTAAATTGAAAAATCGATTTTTGATTAACGTCCTAAGCAGTAAAAACGCGCGTTGCAGCCTCAAAAAGGAAGCTATCGCGTTTACTTACTCGGACATTGGAGATATATTATATTAGGTTAGGTTAGGTTATATTAGGTTAGACTCTAGGTATATATGAACTTCCCTTGCATTCATGGTTATAGCTATGCTAAGAAAAAACCAGGTAGACTTGTCATGACACAAGAAGTGTGAGCCGAGAGGCTATTCATTTCGAATCCACTGAAGTCAATGTAACGTAATTTTAGCAATGTCGTGTGACTTCAATCGTACTTTTGTGACTTTAGTTGACTCTAGTTTTTGAACTCGCTAGTTGTTGATTTTGACGAATTCAAGTGATGACTGTAGACTTCGTTCTGACTTCGCCCTGACTTCTGGACTCGGATTGACTCGGTGCGTACTGTACACTGCATCGTGACGTCCTTTTCGATTTTTTTTATACGACTGAATCTCGATCTTTGACTTGCCGATTTCCTCTGATTTCGCCAGACTTCTTTTTTCCTTAATATACATAATTTACATATTTTCTGGTTTCAACGATTTTTCACATTCATACACGATATATGTTGGAATATTGCTCTACAAAATATCATTCTGGTACATATTGAAAAATAAAGTTGCTAATGGGATGTAAATATTTTTCAAATTGAAAAATCACCTAGATATTTATCAAAATAAGTTTGTCACTTTTATTTCCTCAATATTCTTATTTTAAATATTTTCAGATTTTTCACAATATTGTACAATTACACGTTATGTATGTCATAATATAGTTAAAATTTTATCCTGATACTTACTGAAAAATAAGGTTGCCATACAGGATATACATTTTTTTTAATTTTAAAAAAATACCCAGGTACTTATCAAAAATAAATTGTGATACCATCTTTGCCTACAATCAAAGGTTTTCTGAGAAAGATGCCATATATAATCGTTCTTATGTACCAATGATTGAAACCTTAGTTTTTCAACGGATCTCCATGTTCTGAGACATGGATACGGATATGTGTGTTCTGCCGTCCGTAAATACGATGATTCTCGCAAAATGAACGGATCAAATCGACACTTGACACTTTTTTTGGTACTAAGAGAAAAAGCGAACTCGTAAATCAGCATTCCTTAACCAACGGTTATGGGTTTATCCATCGAAAATGCCATCAAAAAATTAAATATTCCAATTTTACGCCAAATGATGACAGATATGTGAACAAATTTTGAAAGAAGAATCGAAGCTTCTCCAAATATCTAAAAATTTTCCATCAACCATTTTTTGATAGGAGTTGTAATTTTGGGTTTATTGATCAAAAATACTATGCCAAGAAGAGGAAATTCAAATTTTGAGTCCAAAACGACGCGAAATGTGGGTAAAGTTTCTGCAGGAATTAGAGCTTTTAAAAATGTCTACAAAAAGATTACTTTTCTACAAAACAGTTGAATTTACAACCAAATACTTACATTTTTCACCGAAAAGATGAATTCTCAACAAAAAGTCGAATTTTCAACCAAGAAGATTAATTTTCTACCGGAAAGGCAAATTTTCAACAAATGACATAAATTGTCAACTAAATAGTTTTAAAAGTTGTTTACATTTTATTTGAATTATTTTCAATTGATATTTTTTCTACTTTTAAACATTCTCAACTAAATAGTTAAATTTTTAAACTAAAATAGAGCATTTTTCAACCAAAAATCATCAAATCTCCCATTTGTGTTTATATTTATTCTTTATGACACTCCGACGGCCTATATGATTTGATGTTGACTATTTTTCCTGCTTTAAGGACAATCTCGTGTTCCATTAGGTCGTTGCAGGTAAGTGGATCTCCTTCCAGATGGAAGATGTCATTGCAAGACGCCTTTCCATAAATTTTCGTGGATCTCCTCTTCTGTGTTGCAGCCTAGTTTCATCTCGTAAATCTGTCAGTCGATGTTCAATAGCAACTTCCTTCTGAGTAACGGTTGCCCTATCTACTTCCCTTATATTCTGTATGGATTCGTATTTCGGTACTTTGATCAGCGTGGGGTACCTGTCATAGCTCAAATATGGGACTACTAGATGACTATCTTTGACTGAGTAACTTCCGACCGGTATGTTGGGGTTATCCTCAATGAATACTTCTTGGTCAGGTTCATCAATACTCATTCTGTCTATTTGAGCTGTGTTGCCACTCATGAAACGTTCATCATCATGTAGAGGTAATTCTTCGTTTTTTAGGATTAGATAATGCGGCGTAATCGAATATCTTCAATATTGATTAAAAAAGGATAATCTGGTGATTCCGGCTTCTGGCAAAGGAAAATCGTCATCTACTATGTGAAAAAGGTGTTTCTCCAAAGTAATTATTGTAAGTGGCTGAAAATGCTCTTTTTTGGCATAGCACTGTGCTGCTAAATGTCCGAGTCTTCCGCACTTATGGCAATGTAACTGCATTCTTTGTTGAAGCGGCATTTTTTAGTTCTGCATACCTGTTCGTGACACTTGGATTCCTGTAGCCTGTGCTTGGTAAGGCCTCTTTGGTTTTTGTTCATTAACTTGCAGCCCAATTTCTCTTTTCAAGTTAAGCATATATTTCTTTTCAGGGATTCTTTTTGTTTTATCTGGATCGCAATCTTTTTCTCCATGCTATTTGTGTGCTGATTGCACTGCATACTTTACTTCGTTACCGGCCTGTCTAAAATGTCCGTTGAAACTTTGTATTGTTTCTATAGGACCTTGTCTGTATGTTTCTAATTCAGATCTAAGAGCAGAAAATGAACCTGTCGGATTTGAATTTTTTGTCAGGGCATCAAAAAGAGTGTTGAAACTGGTAATTTCTAAGTAGTTAATTGCCCTTTCTGCATTTTGTGTGATCCTTTCTGCTAAAACAAAGTCTAACAGCAAGTCGGGTTGAGAGAACCTGTCTCGTGCCCTTCTCACTGACCATATAAATTCTTCTAATTCCATGTCATCCTGTCCGGTTAGAGTCTTTATGGTTCTTATTATTCCCTTAGCAGGAATAGTACCAGAAGGGGGCTGTCTCAGAGCCACATGGCATGATCGCCACATGGGTTGAACTCTCGGCAGTCGCATAGTTTCACGTGCTTCGTCCACATTACATTCAATAGCATTAGTAGGGATGGCATTAGGTGGTCCTATTGCCACGAGGGGTCGATTTTCTTGTCGTTCGCGTGATTCCTCCGCGCTGTTCTCATTCTCGTTTTCTTCCGCTTTACTCTCTCCGTCCGCGTTGTTCTCCTCATTCTCATCGTTTATGACCACGTTACTTTTTATTTTTCAATGATTAGTAGAGTCTATTTCTTGTTCCTCATCATTATCGGGAGTTATAATACATCCATTCGTGACTGTGTCTACTTTCGCTGGGATCTTTGTGTTGATCGGAAAATTTCGTCAAACCTGCTGCCATTTTCGGCAGTAAATTTTTGTTACTACATCCTCCAAAACTATCATCCTAGACAGGATTAGGTCAAGTTTATCGTCTGTAGTGAACAAGTTCATTTTGTCCGATCTGTGAGTATGTGTATTCAGAAAACTGTTGTCTGAACTATCAGTTTCGGATTGTGTATCAAGTGTCGGGTGTAAATGGTGTCGCGACCGTGTTAGAATTTTGGTGTTGTTAAATTTTTTATAATCCTCACTTGTACAATCCGTCTACATGGATTACATACAAGGTTAATTCGGATTCAAGTTTCAAGTTTTTCAAGGATTCAAGTAATACAAATTATTTGTTCAGAGAGTGAAGAGGAGACTGAAACTCTATATTAATTTATATCTACTAGCCTTTCTGTTTTCTTCCGGCGACGGGTGCAAACGGGAAGTGGTAGCTGTCTGCGTTGTCCTAGTCGGCTCGGATGTGTTTGGTGACGTATTTCTGACTTGGTTGCGTAATTGCTGCTATGCTGCTATGTTGCTTTCCTTTCCTTGTCTTCTCCTGAGTCTTAGTGTGCGGTTTCACAGGCTCTAGGATTTTACTGTGGTTTGTTTCGTATCCAAAATTCTTATTACAGGACTTTCTGGTACTTGGGTCCACGTAGAATAAGGCATTCTTAATTCAGCTTTTTATTTTACCCGATACCTTACAGGTTCCTTGTTTTACGAAATTTCCGTAGAGAATTCCGGAGTCCTTCCTGGTAGAACCTTAGTTCACAAGATTGTATTCAAGGTTCGAATCGAAGATAGGGCCTTTTGATTCTTTATATTGCCGTAGCTAATTCTTCAAAGGATCGTTCGCCACGATCCTGGCAGGATCGCTAATTTGTAACAGTGTGGGGGTAATGAGTTTACTTTGTTACCTATTTCAACCGTGAAGGAGCCCCCCTCAAGATGAAAAAAACCGAACTAAAATTATTTACACTCGACTCTCTCAAACGTAAGCTTCCCAAAGATACACGAAGTTGCACCAGGCAAACTAACCTAAACGGCCAATTTCTCAGCTGACGAAATTCTGATAAAAAAAAAAGAAGAAAAGAAAAGCTGACGAATTCTGCAATTGGCTGTAATCTGGTGCGCGATTAAAAATCGAATTAAATTAATTTCATTTTGAATCGCGCGCGTAAAATTTTGACCAATGGCAGCTTATAATGTTGGATCATGCATCCGGTGGCTTCAGATTGGTTGTGATAATTCTTGCGACCAATCAGAAACTAGCGGTTCTCTTAATTTCCGTGCGTGGAATACAGCAGATACACACATTCCTTCAAAGTATGCTTGATGGTCAACATTCCCGCATGAAATTTTGTGCGGGAATGTTATGATTCCCGCACACTTTGACTTCATCAAGAATCGGCCATTTTCTGCTCATTTTTGTGGTGCATATACTGAGAACTTCCAGTACAGTGTTGCAAAAAGTTTTTTTTTTTGTATGACGCCTATTCATTGGTGCTAGAATAAGCAATTATTAACATATTTGAGCTTAAAAATATGGTTTTCCATTTTTCTAAACATTTTTTGACAGAGTTATCGATTTTCTTTCAGAATTTGGTTTCATGGCCTGATTCCTATAGGAGTGAGTTTTCTAAAGTTTTTCGGGTCGCTAATTTCAAATTTTATAGCAGAATTTCATACGAATGAATGTCCTTCCGTATTTGGCGTCGCTGCTTGCAAATATGATAAGTTGGACGAATGAACTTCCTAGTGCTCTAAGATTCAAGAACGGATTGCATAATTATTAATAAATTTTCGTTAAGAAGCACTATAATTTATTCAAATTAAAAAACATGAATAAATAAATTTCAAATGCTCCCAAAACATAAATTATATTTCCGCGTATAATCACATATGTCAGTATCCTGTCAGAATGCTGACGTCGATCAGGCTTCAAATCGACGTCGTAACCAACGTATGATGGTCGAGGCAAAATCATCATCGAAAAATTAGTCGGTTTTCGACTATGTTTATTATGCTCGACAGATACTTCGTAAATGATCATTTACTGCAATGTAAGTGCTTTCATCAAAATTTGTAGCAATTTACAGGGTCGAAAAATCAACGTAGAAGTGGCGTCGATTCGACGTCATTTTGACCTCTTTCAGACAAATTTTTCACTCTATACTCTGATGCCTGCATGCGATGTTATGAAACCTGCGCTAATATCTGAACTATTTTATGACGAAACCTCACCTTTTTTTGACATTTTCACTCCTCCAAATCCAGCCCAACGTGGATGTGACATTTTACTATCGTGGCTCAATGCAATTAATATTGCTTCAAAAATGATTTATTGTTGCATCAAATGAACAGTATTTACTTTCATTAACCAAAATATAATGAATCGTATATTTCACATTTTTAAAGTGTCCGCCAAATCGAAGCCAAGCTCCTATTAGTCGTTCAAAAAACACAAGCACAGTTTATTATTTCAGGCCATGAATTTGAAGTTTTTTCGGACAATTTAACTTTAGACTAATTTTTGGAGGGCCTCAATCTTAAATTCCATCATTGTTGTCACAAATTCAAATATTTAAAAAGTCAGCATTTATAGATTTGTCAAATTTTGGAAAACATAATTTACAATTTAAAAATTATCAATTTTCAAGCAATATAAATTTACTTCAAATAATTGAAATTTTGAAGGGTTTCAATATTAAAAGTTTTCATGTGTATTACAATTTTTGGTGCCCACACTTTTTCTTAAGTGAAGTTCGCAGTCGTTCAAGTTTTAAAGCTCTGGAGTAAAAAATATTTTAATCCAAATGTTCCTCATTTACAATTACATTCATATTGAGTTTTTTTCTGAATCATTCAATTTATTTTTTTATTTTATAAAAATTTGTCTTACCATATATGGAAAAACTGTGGTGTTCGCAAAGAGAGTATATATTTTTCTGATCCAGGAGACATCATAAATATTTACCGGAAGAAGCAAAAGAAAGCCGGGAAAAGAAAATTCAAAAAATAGTGGCCACCTTCACTCTGCAGGTTGATAACAGGATTTAATCGGATCACTTTTTCTGTCAGGTGAGATAGAGAAAAAAGTTTGATCCTTTTAAAATGACTTTCGTTTAGATCCCTCTCTCTCTCTCTTTCTCTCTTATGAAGTAGACAAAGAAAGTCTGATAGTTTCAAACTGATAAGTACGATTTTCCGTGTCTAAAAGTTTGGGCCCTCTTCGTCTATCACATAAAGCAAAAAGAGGGATCTAAATAAAAGTCGTTTCGAAAAGATCATAACTTTTTCTCTATCTCACCTGACAGAAAAAGAAATCCGATCGAATTCTGGCATCGGAGTCCCACTGCCAATCAACTCTGTCAACAAAGTCAAATTCGGTTCATTTGGACAAATTCCAAAATCCTACTACCAACGTTCCGTCAACTTTGTCAGCAGCGAGTTGTAGTTGGATTTTATTTAGGATTGGACATTTTTTACTTCTTTAACAATTCTTCCATTTCTTGGAAATCAAACGAATATTATTTATTAGATCATGAATTATTGAACATTGATTATTTTTCTTCAATAGATTTGTTTAAAATTATTACTGTTCCAAATAATTATTTTTCTTAACATGCATAAAATGCTTATAACTGAGCCATTATTTAAAAACATAGTAAAATTGTTGCAGGTGCTTTTCTCGTGTGCAATTCAGATTTCAAGTTAAGTGCAGTGGAAAAATGACCAAAGCTTCGTTGAAAAACGCTTCCTGGCGAAAACAAGAAGATAGAAGTTTTTGAAAACGCGGAAAAAATAAATAATAAGATTGCATTAACTGTAAAAATCATTATATATAATTTTTTCGAAATAAAATAACATTAATCTTTCAATTTTATTTCCTTTTTTGTTTATTTTAACATGTAATCATTGAAAAAGTGTCGATCAATTTATTTATAGTGCTTTTCATTCGTGGGAACATAAATGGGATCCTGTTTGGGATCCCATTCATGTTTTCATAAGTACTGCACTTCATTTCGTACCGTCGAAATTATAGTAAATTAGACATCGAAACGATTAATAATACGACGTCGATGCGGTCATCAATTTAACCTCAATAGGACTTTGGATTAGGTGACATGATATCGTCGAATCGGCGAAAATATAAATGATTTTTCGACATCAAAAAACGACGTTGATTTGACATCAAATCGACCATCCATTTCTGACTGGGTACATTATTTCAGTCTAATAAGGCTAGCGACAGAGGAATATGGCTCTAAAGTACGGATTTATTTTTTAATATGGCTCTGCTCTTTGCATTCTCATGTGATTATCGATTTTTTTCATTTCCAGGATGAAGATTTTAGTTCCACATAAATGAGAATGCATGATAAAGACGCAAGAATTATGCAGATATGTCAAGCAGTTTCCAGTATTGTTCGGAGTGAAAGATTTAAAAATTAGTCAGTTTATATACCGTTATCTTAGTGATTGCTTGATGAATCCATAACAAGTAGGCGTCTATTTGTTGTGTTACTGCATCGAAAAATGTAGCGTAGTATTTAGGCTACGGTCGTTATGAATACAAATACAATATTTTCTTGATCTGAGAAAATATTCCTTCTCTTGAAAAAGTGTGACGGTCTAGTAAATTATTACTGTAAAATTTTGAATGAATGGCAGAGCAAAAATTGAAGATTTACAATACACCAGAGCTTCGATAGATGACCAGTCTCGGGGGTTGCCTGAAAATGGCCTTGTGCATAAAGCGCCAGCAGCGAAACGTAAACAGGCACGGCCGCCTGAATCGTTTCCAGGATATTGCGCAATCTACTTGACTGCGGAGTAATGCAGTGCGTCCCTTCATAGGCCGAGGCGCAACCGTCTCTCACCCTGCCCCCTGAGAAACTGTGGTGATGAGATGAGCAATTCTAGGTGTTGCTAATACCGCCTGCAGTCGCGCGAGCATCTATCGAAGCTCTGGTGTACTTACATATACGTTAATATTATAATATGGATCAAGTCCTGAATCTCGCGTATAACGAGGCTAAAACCAGTGTTTGACAGTAACGCGTTACACGGAAGTCTACATTGTATTCGCAGAAGAGACTGGGTTCTTTTTTGGAACAGATGTTTGGTGAATTATTCCAAAGAACCCAAATTATTACAAGTTTTTATGAGTTAATGATGCACATTTTTCGTTATAATACAAATTTAATGGTATTTCACTGGGAAAAATCGAATAAAGAAACTAATATTATAGAGATAAGTGACAGGCCAGGAGCTAAAACGTCCCATAGTTTTGATACGAGCAAAAATGGCAAAAGAATATTCCACGCGTAAAAATTAAAAAAAAAACTCACGGGCAAAAATGTCACAAATGTTTTCAACGCGCAAAATTGTCAGAACAGAATATCGCGGGCATGAACGTCAAAGAAATATTTGACGCGCCAAATTGATCTTTAAAAAATTAGAAAATAAATACATGGGCTGATCCGTCATGACACAACTTTCCATCGTCACAATTTTTGTATTTTGAGTTTGAAACTTTGAGTTCTTTCTAATTTGACTTTAATAATTTTTAGAAAAATTCTCAGAAAATGAAGTGAAACTACACTTTGTATAATAAGAAATGCCGATCTTTCTTCATGATTTCTAACTGCCATGTTTGATAGCTGTAATTAGCAATCGTTGCAATTTCAAAAATTCAATCGGTAACATAAAACTTATCGCTCGAAGCAAAGAAAAATTTAAGTCCAGATTACCAATGAAGAAAAATCATTGAAACTTGATGATTTTATGTTACTACTTCTAATAGTAATAATACTACTTTTTGACTTTCATCATATTATCATTTGTTCATTCTTGTAGAGAAAATACTTTCTTTACATTCTCATTCCATGAGAAGGTTTTGGTTTTATGTAAAATTTGACATAGTCGGTTCTCATCAAATCTCCACGTTTTCAGAACCCCTGAGTCAGAAAAAATTATTTCCACGAAGGTGTCTGTCTGTCTGTAGTCTGTAGTCTATAGTCTGTCTGTAGTCTGCAGGCATGATAAATTTTGAAAGACTGATCAGATTCGATTGAGCTTTGGCACACGTTTTTAAGGTGTAAAAAGAAAGAACAAGTTTGCTAGACAGCCATTTTTTACCAATGGTTCTGGTTTTATCCATCGAAAATATATGAGAAAAAAGTAAATAATTCCATTTTCCACCAAAACTATACGAAATATGAAAAAAAATTGGGAGAGTAACATTTTTCATATCAAAAAGATGAACACATTTTGTCAAATCTATTTTTTGATAAGTTACATATTTTTCGTTTAAATCGTGAAAAGTGCTATTAAAAATAAAAGAATTCCATTTTTCGGCAAAACAATACAAGATACGGAAAAATGTCTACAAGCTAAAATGTTGACATTAAAAAGATAAGCAAGTTTTTTGATACGCTACATATTTTTCGTTTCATTCGTAAAAAATGCTATCAAAAATAAAAAATTCCATTTTTCGGCAAAACTATACAAGATACGAAAAAATGTTAATAAGCAAAATTGTTTATATTTGAATACTATTTTTTGATAAGTTACATATTTTTCGTTTTATATGTGAAAAATACTATTAAGAATGAAAAATTCCATTTTTCGGAAAAACTATACAAGATAAGAAAAAAATGTTCATAAGCAAAATTGTTTATATTAAGAAAATGAACAAATTCTGTCCATACAATTTCATATATAGTTGTCTATGAATAAAACAGATACTGTTTGACCCGAAATGGAATTTTCGATTGTTTGGTACCGTTTTCAGTAAGTTAAACCAAAACTTTTTCTTAAGCAATTAGGCGTTTTTCTTTGGAATTTGATAAAGTGTGCAGGTATTACAATGAGAATGTGCTCCTTAAGTCCGATAGAGCCTTCAGTAAATAAGCTTTCTTTTTAATCTGAAAATCGAAAAAAGGCGAGCGCAAAGCACGAGGGAAAAAGAGTATCCGAGCGTGAAGCGCGATATACAAAATCTGCGCGCCCTAGGCGTGCTCAAACTTGCGAACAAACTTGCGAGCGACAAACGAAATGTACTATTGACAAAGTTCTTGCTTCAGACAGCAGTTTTTCATACAAGAAATTCCTGTCAAGTGTTCCATAGCTACATTTTGGAAATATTAGAATCATTCATTTCCATTTCAATATGATAGATATAAATGATGTAATTTCATCGGTTTACAACTGTTATATAATAGAACTCTTCTCTTATAATTTCATAAGGAATATTAGTAGAGAAATTTTATTCTTCTTCATTGTTTTTGTATAATATTTGTTGCCTTTTTCTTTTTCTTTCGAAGTGTTCGGCATGTCCACCAAATTTTCTTTTTCGATAATGTTCCAACTTTGAATAAAAAAATCTAATTATGAACTAGGGTGGGTCGAAAAACAAAAAATTGAAATTTCAATTTGGGACCAACGGGAAAAGGTGTATTTTCATATCACAATTTCCTGAAAAAAAGATTTTTAAAATCGAATAATGTAAGGGCCTACCCCACGCGAAAAATGTAGAAAAAAATAGGTTTTTCTCATTTTTCTCTGAGAGTATTGATTTTGTTAAAAAATGTTATCGAAAAGTTTCTAGATCTCGGCGAAATACATCTTTTTTATCTGGCTCATTTTTGCGTACGATCAGTCGTTTTCAAGAAAAATCGAAACAACGATTAAAAAAAGCGGAAAATGCAATATTAAAGTAAATTCTGCAACCTCAAACCCGTAAATTTTGATTTGCTGTCAGTTTATATGCTGAGATGCAACTTTCTGCTTGTTCCAATGATATAAAGAACAACCTAGTACTTACGACGTGGAGGTGGTTGTATATTGAGTACCACCGCAGCCCGTCCCAACAACCCACATTTCAGGGCTTCATGCTACATGCTACTTCTTACCTCATTTTCTTTTCTGAAAATTTGTAATGTGCTTCTGCTACTGCTTTGACGCACCGTTCTTCACTTTGAGTGTGACATGGAAAGCGGAGAGCTTCATTCGCAAAGGGATGCCTTCGATCATTAACGCAAGAACTAAGATCATCATCAGAAATATGAGCAAGAGATGGTAGAGCTGTGAATGAGTTGAAGTTTTATTTCTTCCAATCTAACATGCAGCAATCTTCTGTTGCGTTAACTTTTAATTTTTGTTTTTGAAAAGTTCGAAATGGAAGTTGACTGATCTTTTCTTTTCGGGGTCTTCCTCTTTTTCTAGTCACTTTTTTGTTATCCTGGTGTTGGTTTGGTTCTTTAGTAACGAGCTGTTTCTTGTTCTCATCGTTTCTTGCTTTCAGTATAATTTTCAATCCCTTTTCTCTCACGGATAGTCGTAGATCACGATTGCCAGTTGTTAACCAACGTGCATGATTCAGTCTGTCAGGATTATGAGCTGCGAGATCAGGTGTACAGTATCCAGAAGCAATTGCATGGCACACTGAATCATGCACGTTGGTTAACAACTGGTATTCGTGATCTAAGACTGTACATTTCCGCAGAAAATCCATAAGAAAATCTGGTCTTTCTTGTGACTTTCATTATCAGAGTTTACGCACCGACCGGTTTCTAATCAAAAGTAAACCGACAGATGAGTTTGCTGCAAAACACGTTTCGGAAATAAACGTCCGTTGAAAATACCATCCAGATCTCTCAAGGATGCTGGTATACGGAGTCATTGAAAGAAATTGTTTCTGCGCACACCCTGAAATGATTTTATTGGCTGTGATTTGTGGTGATACGCTATCCGTGAGAGAAAAGGGATTGCAAATTACACTGAATGCAAGAGACGATGAGAAAAAGAAACAACTCGTAAGCAAGACAGGAAATGCCGAAGATGAAAACGGAAGCACATTAAAAATTGTCCAAAAAGAAACTGAGGTCAAGAGTAGCATATAGCATTAGGCCCTGAAATTTGGGTGGTTGGGACGGGGTGCAGTGGGACTCAATATGCAACCACGTCCACATCGTGAGTCCTGGGTTGTTTGATGAGTCCAGAGAGTCAGTCCGGGACGAAACATAGAAAGGCTAGATTTAATTCACTTTAAAATATATATAGTTTTAATTGCAGAACACAAAGAAACGAAAAAAAAAAACATTATCGACCCTAATGCCAATAAAAAAATCTTCTTTACAATTATTACAATTGGGTCAATTAAAAAAGATATCTTTCGAAAAAACAGCAAAGATATCATCTAATTAATTGTTCTCTATATAATTGGAACAAGCAAACAGTTACATCGCAGCATATTAACTGACAGTAAATAAAAATTTACCTGCTTGAGGTTGCAGAATTTACTTTAATATTGCATTTTCCACTTTTTAAATCGTTATTTCAATTTTTCCTGAAAACGACTGACCGTACGCAAAAATAAGTGAAATGAAAAAGATGTATTTCGCCGAGATCTAAAAACTTTTTCTCTAACATTCTTCAATAAAATCAATACTTTCAGACAAAAATGAGAAGACCCAATTTTTTTGCACATTTTTCGCGTGAGGCAGGCCTTAACTTTATTCGAATTTAAAAAGTTTTTTTCCAGGGAATTGTGATATGAAAATACACCTTCTCCCTTTGGTTTCAAATTGAAATTCCAATTTTTTTTGTTTTTTCGACCCACCCTATTATGAACTATGAATGTATATTCCAAATTAATTATCTCTTTTTAAAATTTCTCAAGTTTCAAAAACCAAATATAGAAGTCCAAGTCTTCAAATCCTTTTTGAAAATTATGTCATCTTGTTAATTGAAAAAGAAACTTTTCTTCGAGTAAAGTTCAATTCATTTGCAGACATGAATACCAAAGTAATACCACCACATTTTATGAAAAATTAAAACTCATAACTATCTTTTCTACACCAAAAATAGCTCAACAAGGAACAAATTCGAATTGAATGTTTTGATTACTCGTTATCGCTATTCCCACAAGCTAAATCATAATCTTGATCTGAGTTGCTTGTTCTCAAATCACGATAAAATGATTGATATTTGGGATCGATGTATTGAATCATTTGCATGAGATCGTCATACTTTTAGACTGTGATAGTATTCCCATTCAGATAAAGACTCGATAATTGAACATCTTTGAAATGTCTCCCAGAAATCGTTCTTTTCGCAATGCCCACCTTACGGATCTGTTCCTCGTCGTATATCAGATAAAGAACAAATGGTCTTTCTCCATCGAGTTTGGTGGATCTGAATTTGAGCCAGCTGATTTTTTCTTTGTGCACGTCAACCTTTCGATTGACGATTAGTTTTTGCGACTCCTGTGAGGACACAAAGTCTGTGGTTTGCATTTTAGTCACCTTAAATTTTGGATCTTTTATTTTTTTTATTTTTTGATAATGTCTATCCAATGATCCGGGCCATTGATGATCTCATGCAATTTCCGCTTTTTCTCAATCAATTCGAAATATCTCACGAGCATGAGAATATGCTCGAGAATATGCTCAAACTTTATGCACAGAAAAACCAAGTGTAAACTTTACCCGGATTTTGAGGTAAAGATTACCTGCAACAAAAATTACCCCATGTGGGTAAACTTTCCCTGACGTGCTCGTATTTTTCTGGTTTTACCCACGCTTGTGGGGAACTTTTGACAGTTCTAACGATTCGGCAAGTCAGCCTTTATGAAGCCGCACTTATCCGATTTGCCTGTTACACCAACCACTAGCTAACTTCACTTCAGCGATCAAAGCTAGTGGCTTCCAATTCTCAAGACGGTGGTGACAACTTTTATGAGAACAAAAGACTGCTACTGCCCATCGAGAGTAATATTTATGTTTTACCAATACGAACAGGTAAAAACACAAAATTACCTGCAACACTATTTACCCTAAGTATTTTCTGAGTGTGCTTTGAGAATTTCATGAGCACTTATAAGCATTCTGAATTAGGATTGCAAAAATCGTATTTTCTATCTTCATAATAATAATGACATTGTTTAAAGTCGCGGAAAAATGCATCGCTTGAAATTGAAAAGGGTGCTAAATTTAAATGATAAAAGAAGTCAAAGCAATAGAAACCATATTTTTCGCATTAAGCAGTGCCTTATTCAGGGCAACTACAGTAGCCCAATTTCTAAATTCTTCTAGGTATAGAACCAACTATACACCTAGCAGATTAATAATGTTAATGAAAAGTAAATTTTGTTTCTAAATATATTTAAAACACATTTTAGCTGAGTTTTCAAGTCAAAAATAGTTATTTGTGATACAAGTGCGTAAAATAGGTGATTGTGTGCGAGTGTGAATTTTGCAGCATAAGCTGGAGGCTCGAAGCATGAGTCGGTGGTTAGCGCACGAGCGAAGCGAGTGCGAAAACGTAGACGAGTGCTTCGAACCGCAGGCGAATGATGCAATCATACGAGTTAACAATCACCTACGCGCACGTGTATCACACGCTATTTTTTGCAACGCCCGTCCGAAAAAGTTGTCAGGTGGTGGTAACGAAAAATACTAATTTTATATTGCATAGAGTGGAGTAAAGAAATTACAAAAAAAAATTTTTTCCAATGTTTAAAAAAAAATGGAAAAAAAAATTTTGAAAAAAAAAATGTTCTGAAAAAAATTATTGAAAAAAAATGTTAGCATTTTTTCTTTTTTGCCCCCCCCCCCCGGGGGGGGGGGGGGGGTACGAAACCCTAAAAACAAAACTTCAATCATTAAAACATTTGTTCAAGTTAAATGTAAATTTATTTCAAGAAGATACCAACACCAGTGCTTAAAGTTACCTATGCCAGTGTCTAAAGTACCTCATCTCGAATGTGCGCATGCGCAGCTTTTTCACCAGTGTCTAAAGTAAGCCATCTTCAAACTGCGCATGCGCGAACATTTTTTCACGCACAGTCTGCTCAAATAAGGTACTTTAGGCACCATCTACATGCATGCAAACGTCAACTTTAGAGGTGGGTGTTGCAAAAAATACATTTCCAATCAAAGAAATGAATTTCTAACTGGAATGGTGAATCTTCAACCAAAAATATGAATTTTCAACCAAATATGAAGTGATTTGAATTTTTAACTCAAAAAATTAATTTTATACCAAAAAAGACTCTTTATCAACAAAGTACATGAATTTCCATGTAAAAAAATTCAATTTTCAACCTCAATTATAAGTGTCCAAATGACAGAAAAATAAATGTCCAACAAAAAAAGAAACGAATTTTCAACAAAATATTTTTTTTTAATAAAAAAATGATTTTTAACCAAAAATAGAACAATAAAATTTTTAGTTACGACAATCAACTTATATCTTCAGTGAAAAAAATTAATTTTCAACCATGAACAACCGAATTTTCAACTAAAGAAATTAAATTTTATTCACAATGATGTATTTTCAACAACAAAATTAAATTTTGAGCAAATAGTGGATTTTTTAATCCAAAAGATGAATTTTCTATCCATAAAAAAACTAATTTTCAACTATATATTTTGTTTCTTTTTCAATGAGTGAGATGAATTCTTAACAAAAAATATAAAAGTTAAATTTTTTACTAAAAAGATCATTTTCTAATGAAAACGTTTACGTTTTCATCAAAAAGGTAAATTTTTCACCAAAAATTCCACAGTTAAAGTCAATTGCCAACCACCAAAAAGATGAATTAGTGACTAAGAATATTGAAAATTCTCCCCAAAATTCGAATTTTGAATCAAATACAGGAATTTTGAACCGAATATTTGAATTTTCAACTTGAAAAGATTAATTTTTACCAAATATGTACGAGTTAAGTTTTCAGTTGAAACCATTAATGTTCATCTAGAAAACATAATTTTCAACAAAATGATTAAATTGTTAAGAAGCGAAAGGTTTTTCAACTGAAATAATGTATGATCAACCAAATAGATGAATTTTTAACAAATGGATAGAGAGGAAAAAGGGGCACATGGTATGGATAGGGAGAGACATATTATGGATAAATGGGGAGGAATGGTTCTGGGACGAGGAATCAGAAGAAATAAGGAAGAAGGGAAAAATAGTTGAGAAAGGTAGAAACAAGGAAGATACAAAAGAGGTTAGCGATCAAACAGAGGGGTTTCCAAAAAGCAAGGCGGAAGAAAAGTAAGGAGGATAGGAGAGGGAAGGGATGGGAAAAATGTAAAAATAGCTTTCTGGAATGTGTCAGGCTTGAAGAACAAGAATGAAGATTTTTGGCGGGAGTTGGAAAAATGGGATGTGATTATGATAAGTGAAACCTGGGCAGATGAGAAGGATTGGAAGGGGATGAAAAGGATGTGACCTAAAGGTTATGTGTGGGCAATGCAAGAAGCAAGAAAGGAAAACGTTAAAGGTAGAGGGATGGGCGGCATGGTCCCGGGGGTGAGAGAAGAACTGGCAGCAAAAGGGAGAAAAGAGGAGGATAGGGAGGAAAAGGACGGAACAATGGTAAGAAGGATTTTAATTGGAAAAGTCAAAATAGCGGTGGTTTGTGTATATACAAGAAGAGGGGAAGGGGAAGGTTGGAGAGTAATAAGGAGGTGGATGGAGGAGAAGAAGGAAGAGTTGGTTTTGATAGGAGGTGACTTGAATGCTTGGACTGGCGAGCAAGGGGGAGGGACTTGGGATGAAGAAGAGGAGGCCTATATAAGGAGCTCCAAACATAGGGAGATAGACAGGGAGGGGAGGAGGTTACTAGAAGTAATAGGAGAAACAGGATGGTTCATATGTAATGGCAATATGAAAGGAGATGAGAAGGGAGAGATCACATTTATAGGTAAGGGAGAAACGGTAATAGACTACATCCTGGCGGAAGAAAAAGGAATATGATATGCAGTATGAAGGTTGGGAATGAGATAGGGTCTGAGCACTTCCCAGTAATAGCGACACTGAAAGGTGGCGTCCACAAGAGCGGCAGAGGGAGAAAG
>CAKNXH010001658.1:169343-203425 GCA_932178445.1 Andricus quercusramuli | reverse complement strand
AAGTCTCTCCCATGCCATTTCTAACTTGGGAGTCGGGTAGGCCTGATTCTAGATCTTGTAGCTGAAAAGCGCAGATCGCAAGAGTGAACACAAGAGAGAAGACTTGGGAATCTATTCCCTCTTCTTGTCTCCCAATTCACTTAGTGTGGGTAAGCGATTGAATTCTAAGTCGCAAAAAGACTTAGAATTTAGTACTTACTCCAAAAAGGGTTGAGTTCGTCTTGGGGGAGTGCGGAGCGATCTATCTCTCTAAACTGCTCGGAAAGGCAATTTAACTTGAGAAGCGATTTACGAGTTTGTTCCAAAATCTTAGAATTTTCCTTGAGTCCCGCAGAGCGCATTTTGAAAAATATTCTTGATTGAATTGTGGCAAAGATCCACCGAGTTTAAATAAATTTCTTATGTGGCAGAGTACCACCAAAAATATTGTTCTTTGAATGTAATATTTTCTTGTGGAATAATTCCACTTTGATTTGGTATTTGTGTTGCCTATAGCCTTTAGCGCTAGAAATATTCTCTTGAAATATTATTCGTTTGGCATTTTCGAGAATTTGTCTTGGTCTACCGAGGCAAGTTGTCCACAGAATCCAAGCCAATAACTTATCCTTGTTCATTCGTGAGTCAAGCTGTTTATAGGGAGATAAGGGAGTCTACTCCTCTACCTGGCTACGAAAACACTTGAGTACAAAAGTCCAAGAGCGACCAAATATTTCTCGCTGTTCTCGAACGGACCAAGGGTCCATAAATATTTCAAATCAAAAGTAAAGTCGGCTCTGGGAAGCTCTTCCCTGCTCTTCCAATCCTTGCGCAACGGCGCCTACCTGTTTTGAGGCTACTTAGGCCCAGCTTGCTTATAGCGAACGTGCCCAGACGGCACCCTTAGGGATTATTTGTTTTCACCTGATTGACAGGTTATATAATTATCATTATATTTTGACTTTTCTTTTATAAGCAAATTAGTACCCATAGAGACTAATTAGATTTGTGGTTAGCCACCATTTGACATATATCAAGGGATTTCCTCTTATGTAAAAGGTTTCCTCAGAGAAAGAAAAGGAGTGAGAAAACAAGTAGAATTACAATCTGTTTCTGAGAACAGACCCTAAAGCTCTGAGGAGCCTACAAATTTATCAAAGGAAGGAATTCCTTGATCCGAATATCCTTACTAAAATAATAAAACTTTGAAAAGCGAAATACGCACCAAAAATAATTATTCTTGTGGTTATACTTACCTCTTATGGTTTAGTTTTATATTTAATAAACGGCGAGTAGTGAATTAAAAGGAGAGAAATAAAACCAAAGCATTGCATTATATGAATATTTCGTTTTAGATTATATGATTGAGAGACTTATGTAGAATTAAGATTGAATTGAAAAGATAGAATAGAATAGTTAAACGGAGTACAAATAGGTAAGATCAGGAATAAGGAATAAAGAAGTGTTTTATGATAATAAAAGAATCTTATTTTTCCTCCATGTGAGACCCCTTTCTTAAGACTGCTCTAATTGTTAATTAAAATTCGTGAATTAAGGCAAAAAGTTAACTTGGCCGAAAGTCGGCCGTTACAATAGTTACTTTTCAACCAAACAGAATCTTCAATCCAATTTTCAATCCAAAAATATGAATTTTCTACCAAAATAATTGAATTTCAACCGTAAATTGAGGAGTTTTCAACAAAATAAAGGAACTTTTAAGCAAAAATGGAATAGTAACACTTTCAGTTAAAAAGATTAATTTATTCAAAAAAAAAAAAAAAAAAAAACGAATTTGAACAAAATACTTAATCTTTCAAACAAAGAAATGAATTTTCAACCAAAAAGATAAATTTTCAACACAAAAAGATTGAGTTTTAACTAATTAATAAATATCTAGCAAAAACCGTTTGAATCCGTTTGAATCCGTTTACTTCCAGCAGGGAGAATTCTTGTTAGAGATTTTTCTATTTCCTATTCTATAATGCTCATTAAATGAAATCGAATTTAAATTCATACAATGAATTTTCCATAACTAGGTGTACATTAAACGGACACAGGATTTTTCAAGGTTCCACGACTTCATTTTCAACTATCAATTTATCAGAGAGACAGACCCTCAGTGGAGTACCAATTGCCCGACAAATCGCCCACGCAGAATGGGTGCGAGAAAAGGAGCGAGAAGCTCTCAAAATAAAAGAAGGGAAGCGACAATTTGAGCAAAAAAAGAAGGAAGAAGAGGAAAGAATTCAACGAGAGAACGAGGAAAGAGAACGTCGAGAAAGGGAGAGCTTTCTTAGATGGGCTGAGAAAAAAAAGAAAGAGGAAGCTGCTAGAAAAGAGGCTGTTGAGAGGGAATTGGAACTTCAAAAACGACTCAAAGAAGTTGAAGACAAAGCAGCTATTGCAAAAACAATTTATCTTCGTCAATGGGCACGAAAAAAAGAGGAAGAGCAAAAGGGTAACATTTTTTAAAATGTTTTTTAGTTTTTACTTTTAGTTTCCTATTCCTCAATTTTCCCATATTTGAAAGAATTCCTCTTTTTCCCCTTGTTTTCAGGAAACTTCCCCCCCCCCTTTCTCTTTTTTCGCTTAAATGCGAAATAAATGATAAAAAAATGCAACTATCTTCGGATGAAAGTTGATTTTTTTTATTCGAAAAATCTACTATTATATTTTTGTAGGAATCTGTATTATCATCAGAGAATAACAGAAATTTTAACGTCTTTTCAGACTAGATAGAGGTATGAATTAAAAATTATTTTTAATTATTTTTTTTCTGAAGATAGATCTTCTCCTTTCGCTCCGCTGGGAATTGAACCTCAGAACTTCCGATTGCTTGTCAGGTGCTTTCCCATTAAGCTACTTGAGAGATCGAGAGAAGAAACTTTTTTCAGAAAATACACGCATTATTTTTCTAGATAGTACAAGTTAAATTTGTCAAAGAATCTGTATTATCATCAGAGAATAACATAAATTTTAACGTCTTTTCAGACTAGATGGAGATATGAATGAAAAATTATATAAATTATTTTTTTCTGAAAAAAGATCTCCTTTCGCTACGCTGAGAATCGAATCACAGAACTTCTGATCTTTTTTCAGAAAAAATTAATTAAAATAATTTTCAATTCATATCTCCATCTAGTCTGAAAAAACGTTAAAATTTGTGTTATTCTCTGATGATAATACAGATTCCTTGAAAAATTTAACTTGTACCATCTAGCAAAATAATGCGTGTATTTTCTGAAAAAAGAGTCTTCTCTCGATCTCTCTAGTAGCTCAATTTCTTTTTTGTTAAAAATCTTTCTTGATTGAAAACTCAATCGGAAGTTCTGAGGTTCGATTCCCAGGAGAGTGAAAGATAAAGATATTTTTTCAGAAAAAATTAATTAAAATACTGTTATATTTTTGGCTTTGGATCCATTTTTGTTGTTCAAATTTTGATTATTTTTCGAAAATTTGATTATTTGGCTGCAAATTCAACTGTGTTGAGAATCAATCCTTCTTTGTTGAAAATTCATCTGTTTTGTTGAAAATTCAACAATGTGATTTACGTTTTTTTTAGGACTGAAAAATCTTTCTTGGCGGAAAATTCAACTCTTTTATTTAAAATTCGTCTTTTTGGTTTGAAAATGCGTCCCTAATAGTAGAAATGTAATATTTTTTTTTTAAAAATGCAACTGTTTGGTTGAAAATTAATAATCTGTTTTGGTTCTCGATTCAAATATTTTTTTAAAAATTCAGCATTTTAGTTAAAAAATTTTTTTCTGTTGGAAATTGAACTATTTTGTTGAAAATTCGCTTTTTTAGTAAAAAATTTATAAATAATTATTATTAATATATATTAATAATATATTTATATATATATCAATATATATATATATATATATATATATATATATATATATATATATTAATAAATTTTCTTGATTGAAAATTTAGCTTCTTCTTGTTTGAAAATTCATTTCTTTGATTGAATATTGTAGTACTTTGTTGAAAATTCTTTTTTTACTGTTAATTAATTTTTTGACTAAAAATTTAATCATCCCATTTTTTGTTGATAATATATATTTTTTGTTAAGAATTTAACTAATTGGTTGAAAATTCATGATTTTTGTTAAAACTTCATTTCTTTGGTTGACAGATGATCTATTTTGTCAAAAATTCTTTTTTTTTTGTTGAAAATAATTTTGTTTGACTGAGAATGTAACAATTCCATTTTTGCTTGAAAATCTTTCTTTTTTGGTTGAAAATTCCTTTATCTCATTGAAAACCCGTCTATTTTTGGTTGAAAATTCAATTATGTTGGTAGAAAATTCATTTTTTTGGGTTAAAAATTTAATTTTTTTTTGTAGATAGTTCTATTTTTTGGCTTTAATTACGATACATTTTTTTTAATTAACTTTTTCGTTAAAAATTCATATTATTCATAATACTCTTTTGTTGTCAAAAATTTAACTAATTGGTTGAAAATTCATTCGTTTGGTTGAAAATTCATTCGTTTGGTTGAAAATTCATCATTTTTGTTAAAAATTAATTTCTTTGGTTGAAAGATGAAGTCTTTTGTTGGAAATTCGTTTTTTCGGCTGAAAATTAATGTTGTTTAACTGAAAACGTAGCAATTCCATTTTTTCTTGAAAATCTTTCTTTTTTATTTGAAAATTCTTTTTTTTTGGTTGAAAAATCGTCCATTTTGGGTTGAAAATTCAATTATTTTGGTAGAAAATTCATATTTTTGAGTTCAAAATTAAACTTTTTTGTAGAAAATTCTATTTTTTTGCTTTAGTATACGATATTTTTGTTAGAAATTAAGTTTTTTGTTAAAAATTCATATTATTGATAGCACACCTTTGATTTTCAAAATTTAACTATTTGATTGAAAATTCATTAATTTGGTTGAAAATTCATCATTTTTTTTTTAAATTAATTTCTTTGTTTGAAAGATGAACTATTGTGTTGAATCTTTTGTTGAAAATTTGTCTTTTTCGAATATTCACCTTGTAGGTTAACAATTCTAATATTTCTTTAAAAATACCACTTTTTTGTTAACAATTCGTCTCTTTTGCTTTAAAGTTTGTCTAGATTCATATAAATGCAACTGTTTGTTTGAAAATTATTATTATTTTTTTTTCGTAGGAAATTTAACTATTTGGTTAAATATTCATATCTTGGGGGTGAAAATTCAACTTTTTTCTGTATGAAAATCGTAATTTCAGCTTGAAAATTCAAAAGATTTATAGAAAATTGGACTGTTTGGTTGAAAATGACCTTTTTTTTGAAAATTGATATTTTTGGGTTGAAAGTTTAAGTGTTTTTTTTCTTCGAAAATTCGTCTTTTTAGCTTAAGAATTAAACAATTTGGTTAACATTTTTTCCTTCAATACTGAAAAATCTTTCTTGGTGGAAAATTCAACTTTTTTGTTAAAAATCTTTCTTGGTTGAAAACTCAAATATTTGGTAAAAAGATTCGACATTTTTGTTGAAAATTCGTCTTTTTTATTTAAAAGTATATCTATATGATTCTCAATGCAACTTTTTGGTTGAAATATAATTTTTTGGTACAAAATTGAAATATTTGGTAGAAAATTTAACTGTTTGCTTGAAAGTTAAATTCGAAAATTCAATTGTTTTGTAGAAAATCGCCTCTTTGGCTTGAAAACTCAACAATTTTATAGAAATTTTAACTATTTGAGTGAAAATGAACTTTTTTATTGAAAATTCATATTTCCTGGTTGAAAATTCAAATGTTTTGTTGAAATTTCGTTTTTTTTTTATAGAAAATTCGTCCTTCTCGATTGAAAATTCGTCTCTTGGTAAAAAGTTTTTTTTCTTGGTTAAAAGTTAATTCATTTTGATCGAAAAGTGTACCATCATATTTTTGGTTTGAATTCTCTTTTGGCTAAAAACTTAATTATTTGGTTGAAAATCCATGTTTTCGGGTTGAGAATTCAACATTTTCGTAAAAAATTTGGATTTTTGGGTTCAAAATTCAACAATTTAGTTGAAATTTTTTTTCTCTATGGACTAAAAAATCTTTCTTAGTTTTCAAGTTTGTATTTTTGGTTTGAAAACTCATCTCTTTTAGGTAAAAATGCAACGATTTTTTGAAAATTATTCTGTTTTTTTTTTGTGCTGAAAATTCGTATTTTTTTGTTGAATTAAATTGTTTTCTCATTGAACACTGAAATTTTTTTCGGTTGAAGTATCCACTATTACATTTTTCGTTGAGAATTTATCTTTAATAGTTAAAAATTTTACTACCTAGTCGAGAGCTGAACTGCTTTGTTTAAAACTCATTTTTTGGTTGAAGATTCATCTCTTCGTTAGAAAAATCGTGTTTTTTTGTTGTTGAAAATTAATTTTTTTAATTGATTCTTCCAATTTTTGGTAGGAAATTGATATTCTTCAGTAGAAAATTCAACTTTTTGTTTTAAAATTCAACTATTTGGTTGAAAATATTTTTTGTTAAAAATTCATATTTTTGGGTTAAAAACTCAACTTTTCTGTAGAAAAATCGTCATTTTGGATTGAAAATTCAACAGTTTTATAGAAAATTGAACTACCTAGTTGAAAATCTGTTTGCATAAAAGTTAACTTTTTGTCGAAAATTTCTGCTTTGTAGAAAAATCGCCTCTTTGGCTTGAAAACTCAACAATTTTATAGAAAATTTAACTATTGGCGTGAAAATGAACTTTTTTCTTGAAAATTTATATTTTCTGGTTGGAAATTCAACTTTTTTGGAAAATTCGTCTTTTTGGTTTAAATATTCATCATTATAGGTTCAAAACTAAAACATTCGATTAAAAATTCCATTTTTTGTTGTTAAAAATTCGTCTTTTTTGCTTGAAAGTTTAATTATTTGGTTGAAAATTCATCTTCATAGTTGAAAATCAATATGGTACCTACATTAATTTTTTCAAAAGAATTTATTCCCCCATTTCAGTGAAAATTCACCCCACTTCCTCTGTTTTGAGATCATTTTGGACTGTGAAAATTTTGAATGTTTTAATTTTCTCCTTCAGTTATTTCCCATTTTTCCATCTTTTTTAAGATTTTATTTTACTGTTTTCAAACAGCTTATCAGAAAAAGCAGCAACTAAAACAGCAGCGAGACGAAGAGGAAAAAAGAAAGAGATTAGAAGACAGTGTGAAGGCTTATGAGAAGTGGCGAGAAAAATCCAAAGACAAACCTAAGCCTGCTACGCAAGGTTTATTGCGTTAGTTGAAATTAAAACCATACAACTATTACCAGTGTTGTAGTCATTACAGAAAAAGTGACCTGGCGGTATAATTTTTGATTCAGAATTTATCTCGTTTGGTTAAAAATTCTATTTTTTGGTTGAAAATTTAATTATTTCGTTGAAAATGCAAATATTTTTTTTTTTAAATAATATTTTTTATCCAAAATTCAACTACTTTGTTAAGAGTTCATTTTTTTTGTTGAAGATTCACCTCTTTGGTTGAAAATTTTAATATGTTGATGAAAATTCGTTTCATGTTTGGTTAAAAATAAACTTTTTAAAATGAAAAAATCACATTAGTCACTTTTCTATAAATAAATTAGCCCATCGGTTAATCATTATTTAATTCAAATCTATACCTATTTCTGAAATGTCTTGAATTTTTTTGATATATTCCAGGTTATTTTTAAAGATTCCGAGAAATTTGTAATAGATTTCAATAATTTGAAGGGATTTTTGAGATTTTAGGGTATTTTTAAAAATTCTAAGGCATTTTCAAGAGCTTTTAATTTGAAATATTTTACAGAATTTAAAAGAATTCCGAGGAATTTTTGATTGCTTTAATAATGTTAAGAGATCTAATAAGATTTTAGTGGATTTCAAAGAATTTATTCAAGAAAAGTGAATTATTTTGTAGGGTTTTTAAGATTTGAAGAGATTTGAAATTATTTTTTGGATTCCACCCTGAATTCTCTTTAATTTATCCTAAATTCTTTGAAATTCTTTTAAATTCTTTTGAATTTTGACAGGATTAGCGGATTTGAAATATTTTAGGGTATTTTAAAAAATTCCTATGCATTTTCAAGAGCTTCAAAAAGTTTCAAGGGATTTCAAAAGATTCAAAGAATTGATAATATTTTAGGTAATTTTAACGATTCCTAGAATTTTTTTATTTATTTCAATAGCTTAAAGGGGTTTCAAAGTCTTCAAAATATTTTAAAATATCTTAAAAGATTCCAAGGCATTTTCAAGGGATTTTCAAGGGCTTTAATAATTTTATGGCATTTTAGGGGTTTTTAACATTTTAATGGACTTCAAAAATTTTATATACAAGAATTGAAGGATTTCGTAGGGTTTCAAAGATTTTAAGAGATTTTCCAATATTTTTTGCAATTCATTTGGAATTCGTCCTGAATTCTTATTAATTCATCCTGAATTCTTTTAAATCCTTTTGAATTCTTCTAGATGCACTCAATTTTACTCGGGTCAATGTATTTTTAAAAAGTTTTTGTTTAACTCATCTTGAAGTCATTAAAACTCACTTTAAATCTTCAAGAATTTCATCAAATTCTTTCGAATTCTCTTTGATTTTTTCTAAAATTCATTTCAAACTTACTCAATCCAATGCATTTTTTCACATTTAAAATTTTTTTCCATATTTTCAAATTTTCGTCAATTCATTTTTTTTTAAATTCACCGTGAATTTTTATGCATTCCATCTAATTCTGCTCGTTTCCCTTAAATTCCTCTAAATTCACTCAAATTTTACAGAAATAAATGAATTTTTTTTATTTTAAAAACCTTTCCAATTAATTTGAATTGCTTAAAATTGTTTTATAGTCATTAGTAAGAAATTAGTAGGGTTTCAAAGATTTTAAGAGATTTGAAATTTTTTTTTTAACTCTACCCTGAATTCTTTTAAATTCTTTGGGACTCCCTTAAATTTTTTTACTCCACTTGAAAACTTCACCTAGAATTCTTGGGCATTTTATAAAATTCTTTCGAATTCCCTTGAATTTTTCTCAGCTCATTTCAAATTTACTGAATTCATAAAAGTTTCATCATATTTTAAAATTGTTTTCAATTCATTTAGATTTTTTTAAATTCACCTTGCATTTTTATGAATTTCTTCGAATTCTTCTTGTTTATCTTAAATTCCTCTAAATTCATTCCAATTTTAAGGAAATCAATGGAATTTTTGTGACTTTTAAAATGATTTCTAATTCATTCTAATTCGTTGGAATTTAACCTGAATTGTTTTGATAATTTTTGATAATTTTATAATTTTAAATTTATTTAATACAATACAAAATTTTATATTTATAAATAAATTATAATTTATTCAATTATATAATAATATTAAATGATGCATTTATTGATTTATTTATTTTTATAATTTATTATTAAATTATATAATATTAATAGAAAAATTTAATTAATATTTTTATTATTATTTAAAATTAAAATTGTTTAAATTATTAAACAAAATTAATCTACAATTATATATTTTAAATTAATTTTTAAATTCAAAATGATATATAAATTCCAATTTAAATATGTATTAAGTTAATAATATATTTAATTAATAATTAAATTTAATAATTATGAAAGAAATATTTATTTTGTAAAATTTTTCATTATAAATACAAAAAAATGCCAGCAATAGCGGTTGCACTTTTTATAAAATTAATTTGTTAATATTAATTACTTAAATAAATTCATTTATATAAATAAATCTTAATTATTTAGTTAAATATAATTAAATTAATAATTAAATAAAATTTATATTAATTAAAAAATTTGTATAATAAAATTTAATAAATTTTATAAAAGACTAAGATTAGATACCCTATTATTACAAAATTATTAATATGAATTATCAATTATTAATAATTAATGAATTATTTTATATAATAAATTAATTAAATAAATTATTTATTATTATATTATATTTGTTTATAAATAATTAATCATTAATATTTATTCGAATTAATAATAAATTTATCAGCAATTTTTACCCCTTGAGCGCGAAAAATGTACCTAATGAGCGTGACGAACAGTACCCTTTGGTCCCTATATTTTATTCCATAGGGACTGTGAGGCTTGTTTTTCGTTAAAAATTTATATTTTTCAGCTAAAAATTTAACAATTTGGTTAGAAACTTATCTTTTTTAGCCGAAATTCTAACTTTTGGATTAAAAATTCATGTATTTTGCTGAAAATTTGTCTTTCTTGGTAGAATCTTCTTGTTTGAAATGTCGATTATTTAAAGTTGAACTACTTTATGAACATTTTTTTTTTTTTTGAGATTGCATAATTATAATTGAAAATTAAACTATTTGCTTTCAAATGGACTATTATGTTACAAATTTTAATGTTTTGTAGAAAATTCAATAATTTGGTGAAGAATTAAATTATTTGGTTGAAAACTGAACTTTTTAGTTGAAGAATCTCACTTTTGGGTTAAAAATTCGACTTTTTTCAGATAATTTGTCTTGAAACTGAAATAATTTTGTTGAAAATTCGTTTATTTCGTTCAAAATTGTTTTTTTTTGGTAGAACATGAATCTGCTTGGTCGAAAATTCGTCTTTTTGGTTGAAAATTTAACAATTTTGTTGAAAATTCATTCTTTTGGATTCAAAAATGATCTTTTATGGTAGAAAAATCATCCTACTTGTTTAAAAATTTATCTTTCTTGGTTGAAAAGTAACTTTTTTGTTGAAAATTCAATGTCTTCGCAAAAATCCGTCTTTTTGATTTGAAAATTTTACTATTTGAATCAATCTTTAAATATTTTTTGTAAAAATCGTCTCTTTTACTAGAAACTTCATATATTTGGTTCTTAATGCAACTGCTTGGCTAAAAATATATTTTTTGTTCAACTCGTCTTTTTGTTTTGAAAATTCATCTCTTCAGGTGAAAAATCTTTTTTGGTTGAAAATTCAACTATTTTGTTGAAAATACAATACATTTCAACTTGCATTCTTAAGAATTTAAAGTGTTTCGTATTGAATTCAATATGTTATCGGCATTCATTTTATTTAAAGAATTTTTTTAAATACAATCGTTGGGTCATGTTTGGAAGCCACATTTTTTCGTTTGGACGGCAAAACTCAAAAAGATATTGAGTTTTCAAAATTTGAGGGCTAACTTCACGCTGCGAAACAAAGTTTTTTTTTTTCAAAAATTCTTTTACCAATCGTTTGGATGTCGTTTGGATGCGTTTGGAAGCTCACTTTTGACGTTTGGACGATGAAATTGTGTGAGTGTGATATTGTGTGAGGAAATGTTCAAAATTGTTTAAATTATCAAAATTTCGAAAAAAATTAAGAATGTTCCAAATTGATAAAATTATCAAAATTGATAAAATTACGAAAATTTATAAAATTTCCAAAATGTGTAAAATATCTTACATTTCAAAAATTTTAAAAATTTTAATTTCTAAAATCTTTAAAATTTCTAAAAATGTTCAAAAATGCTTAAATTATAATATGAAATATGTAGATGGTTTTGTGAGAAACTAAGATCATGTAAACCTGTAGGGGACACATTATGGATAAAGAAGAAGAAATATACTTTTATAAAATATGTATTAAACTAAAAAGTTTAAAGGAAATATAATTTTTTAGGATTTATGAAGAATTATAAATTATATTTTAAGGAAATTATTTTCAATACTCATATAGTACAAATTATTATAATTTACACTTAAAATTTTCATTCCAATTTTATAAAATTCATGGTAATTTCATGGTAAATTCTATGGTAACAATTTTTTTAATTTAAAAAAAATCAGTGAATTTATTTTTCACCAAATGAAACATAATAAGGGGAGATACTTTAAAAAAATGAACAAAATATTTTTCTTGGACGAGACTAATATACATATATTTACTGTATATTGCGGTTGTCCGAAAACACCAAATTTGAAAAAATCGAAAATAACTAGTACTCAAAAATATTTTATTATGAGAAATTGTTTGATGTTATCAAAATGAGTAATTTCTGACATCATCGCGACACCGTGGCATGATTTCTACTTATATGAAGGAATTTCAGAATCGTTATTCCTATTTTTGTATGAATTTAGGAAATTTTGGAAAGTTGTAAAATTTGTAAAATCCACGGTAAATATTAATAATGAAATGGTTTTAAAACATTAGAACTTTAAAAGATTTGAATGTTTTATAGAAATTAAAAAAAAATTATGAAAATGTTTTAATTTTTGAAAATTTAGTAACTTTGAAAATTAAGAAAAAAATTGAAACCATTAGAAATGTTTAGAAATTTTGAACATTTTATAAATTTTGATAATGTAATAAATTTTGAACATTTTAAGAATTTTAATAATTTCACAAATCTTTTAAAATTTTAAAAACTTTCGAAATTTAAATTTTTATTAGATATTTTATAAATTTTATAAATTTAAGAAATTTTATAAATTTAAGAAATTTTAGAAATTTAAGAAAATTTATAAATTTTGAAATATTTTCAACAGTTTAAAAACTTGGATCATATTACCAATTTTAATAATTTTTGAAATTTTAAAAATTTTAGATATTTTAGACATTTTGAAAATTTTAGAAATTTTTAGATGATTCTTCAATTTTATCAATTTTGACAATGTTATAAATTTTGACAATGTTATAAATTTGGAACCTTTGAGAAATTTTGAAATTTAAGAAATTTTTATAATTTAAAAAGTTTGGAACATTTTAGAAATGTTGATAATTTTAGAAATTTAAATAACTTTAGAAATTCAAAAATTCTGAATATAAATTTGAGAGATTTTTAAGATTTCATAAGATTCAGAAATATTATAAATTTTTATAAGTTAAAAAATTTTGAATACTTTACAAATTTTAGAAAATTTCAAAAATTGCAGAAAATTTGGGAAATTTTAGAAAATTGAACATTTCATAAAATTCAGAAATTTTGATAATTTTGATAATTTCAGAAATTTAAACATTTTAGAAATTGTGAACATCTTAGAAATTTGGAAAATTTTTAAAATATAAGGAAATTTAAAGAATCCAAAAATTTTGAAAATTTTTGGAAAGTTTTGGTACCACAGGTTTCACGGTGATTGAGTCGATTAATTTAAAATGCGTGCTCACAGATGTACAATGTTTTATTATTTGCTTATAAAGTCACTTTACTTCTAAGAAATAGAACTTTACCCTCGCTTCAAAGGAATTAAAAAGGGCTGAAGAAATGTATGTCTTCTAAAAATTTGATTTTTTGACAAATTTTCTTGTCAGGATGTCTGACACATCATATTACATTTAAGGACACGTCTGACCAAAGAAGGTCACTACCACTTGAGAAGGCGCCGCTCGCGAGTATGGTGCTAATGATTTTTTTATTCGATAACTCACACAATTACATCGTGCAAGCGACAAATGTGAGCTTCCAAACGCATCCAACCGACATCCAAACGATTGGTAAAAGAATTTTTGAAAAAAATTAAACTTTGTTCCGCGGCTTGAAGTTAGCACTCAAATTTTGGAAACTCAATATCTTTTTGAGTTTTGCCGTCCAAACGAAAAAATTTGGCTTCCAAACATGAAGAAACGAAGGCCAAACGATTCCATTAAAAAAATTGGATACATAATTGTTGGTGTTTTAACATCACGGACATACTTGTTTGGAAGGCCTGGCGGCCTCAAACCACTTTCTTGTCACACGGAAAATTTTTCCAGTTATGGGCCATCCATAAACTACCTTACCCGCCAGGGCTCGACTACACCACTGACTATTACTTTTCCAATATTTTTTTTAATAAAAAAAATTCTTTAATTATTTTCAGCACATCAGAAAGCGAAACCTGCATACGTGAATCCAGAACCGTGGCAGCAAATTATAGATGATGAGGTAGAAATAAATGAATCTCCCAAAGAGCCTTCGAAAGATCCAAATGACAGGAGAAACACACCGAAGCTTGGAAATGATAAGATCCAAGCAAGGAAAACTAGGTCGTCTCATCAATGATAAGATAAGTGGAAAATAGCGAGGATACTTTGTCTACACACGATTCGTTCGAGTTAACGATTTTACCAAGTCCTGTCCTTGTCGTTGGTCCGAATTTACTGAATACATTGACATTACGAGGAAGACTTTCATTTTCAATGAGAAGACGCTGAACCGCTGAGGGAAAAAAGTGTTGTTTCACATCGTAGACTAATGCAACGCAGTTTTCTGGAGCAGTTCAGTTGAATTCGCATGTCATATTATTGCATCCTTACTTTTGTTAGGTTTATTTTTTAGACGCCGGATTTGTGAATATTTTGTAGATTTATCAATCCTGAACCTTCCAGAGCTCTGGAAGACGTCAATGTTCGTAAAACTCCCTGTACTTCGTTGTATTAAAAACTGATCAAGAATAAAAGGAAGCAATCGATTCCGTATCTACATCCAGTTTAAGTCTACATTTTTTTCAACTTAATAGTGACGAGGTATTTTCTGTGATCGAAGAAGAACCAGGAAATGATAGTAGATGAGCTAGGTCGGTTCTAACGCAAGATTCCTACCTTACCGCCAACGAGAAGATTCTAGCAGTAGTGGTTCGTGTCCGTGCTAATTTTTTGTAGAAAAGTGGTTCATGTCCGTGCTAAGCTTCTAGAACATTCACGAGGCATTCCTACCTTACCGACATTGATACAAGAGAGGTACTGGACCTACTTCACCGACATCGAGAACATTTTACAGCTGACGTCATAAAATGATATTGCGCAATTGTGCTAGTCGAATTCATACAAACAGCTTCAAGGTTTCCTATCACAAGCATGTCGCGTAAATACTTTGAAGGTTATATTTTGCCTTGTCTTGGCAATTTCCACTGCGACATATTGTTGCGGGAGAAAAACGAGGATGATTTATGGCTTCTTTATAGATAACTATATAATACAAAATTTCTGCCTTTATTTATTTAATGCGCAAAAAGGTGCAGGTGTACATATGAAATTGGATATTGAGGGCTATGTATGACATCCTGTTTTGTCTATATAAATTTGATTTATTGCTTCCTCATAGATAACATTCAACCAAAAATTCCTGTATTTATTTAGTCGCAAATAATTCGTGAAAAAACATTCTTCTGAAACATGCTTGATAACGGCATCACATTATACTGCACAATTTCTAAAAAGGTGAACAAGTTCAAGGTTATTTCAATGACGCATTACATTTTGCGTTGCAAAGAAGTTATATCCCAAACGTGCTGATTATAATTTAGAATCTTCAGAACTTTGTTGCATCATATGATGCAATATCTGGCAACATTGAAAAGTAAAAAAAATGATTAGCATTTCGAACTCGAAAGTTCATTGCCTCACTACCCGATTCGGGTAGTGTTTCTAGATGGATAAATACTACCAGTGTGGGTCCACCACACCCACGACGGGCCAACACCACGCAGTATTCCCCGAACGGTCACCCATCCAATTACTAACCGCGCCCAACGCTGCTTAACTTCAGTGATCTTACGGGAACTGGTGTTTTCAGCGTGGTATTGCCGTTGGCAATCTGGCAACATTGCGGTTATAAATTATTATCAACACGTTTGAGATATAATTTTATTGCAACGCAAAATGTAATGTGTCATTGACAATAACCTTGAATTTGTTTACCAAAATGCTTCTCAGAAATTGCGCAGTATAATTTGATGCCGTCATCAAGAATGTTCTAGAAGAATTTTTTATCACGAATCATTTGCGCACTAAATAAAGACAGGATTTTTCAGTTGAATATGTTATTTATAAGGAAGCAATAAATCAAATTTATATAGACAAAACAGGATGTCATACATAGCCCTCCATATTAAATTTAATCTGTACACCTGCACCTTTTTGCGCATCAAATACACAAAGGCATGCATTTTTTATTATATATTTATCTATAAGGAAGCCATAAATCATCCTTTTTTTCCCCACAACTATACTTCGCAGTGGAAATTGCCAGGACAAAGCAAAATATAACCTTGAAAGTATTTACGTGACATGTTTGAGATAAGAAGTAACCTTGAAGCTGTTTGTATGAATTCGACTAGCACACTTGCACAATATTATTTCATGACGTCAGCTGTAAAATGTTCTCGATGTCGGTAAAGTAGGTCCAGTACCCCTCTTGTATCAATGTCGGTAAGGTAGGAGTGCATGATGACGTCATCAGGACCCTCGAGAATGTTCTAGAAGCTCAGCACGGACAAGAACCATTTTTCTAGACAAATGTAGCACGAACACTAACCACTACAACTAGAATCTTTTCGATGATGGTAAGGTAGGAATCTTGCGTTGGTACCGGCCTAGCTCATCTACTAATGATAGTGAACCAGGCGCGGATCCAATCGCTAATCAATTTTGTACTAGCAAAAGTTATGAGCTTTTTATTATCAGTCAAATTCTGAATATGAATGTCTCTGGGTGGCCTGAAAAAACAAGTTTCTAGTCATTTCTTGGTTGAAAAGATTTATTTTTTAATGCACATTAGTCATTTTTAGTGACTTTTTGTGTAGAAATTGGTCATTCCTGGTTAAATATTAATGTTCACGGAAAATTAAAGATTAGTCAAGGAAATACAATTACGAATGCCACTTTTCTAAAAGCATCTGAGTTTCCTTTAAAATATTTAAAGCCATGACTATTGTGAACATTTTAGCAATTTGGATGATTTTAGAAATTTTGAACATTTAATGAAATTAAAAAATATTAGAAATTTTGATAAGTTGAATATTTTTGAATATTTTAAGAAAATTTGGAAAATTTTAGGAAATTGAACATTTTATGATAATTTTTATAATTTTAGAAATTTTGAAGTAGAACTTTAGCTCTGCTTCATAGAGATGAAAAAGGGCTGAAATCATTAATGTCTTCGATTTTCTGACAAATCGTCTTGTCAGGATGTCTGACACATGATATTACATTTAAGGACACGGCTGACCAAAGAAGGTCACTACCACTTGAGAAGGCGCCGCTCGCGAGTATGGCGCTAATTACTTTTTTATTCGATAACTCACACAATTTCATCGTCCAAACGTCAAAAGTGAGTTTCCAGACGCGACCAAACGATATCAAAGAATTGGTAGAAGAATTAAAAAAAAATTAAAATTTATTGCAGCGTGAAATTAGCACTCCAGTTTTGAAAACTCAGTACCTTTTTTGAGTTTTGCCATTCCGTTTCCTTTCCTTCCACTTCTCCCGTACCTCCATTTTGCAATTTTTTCACATCCATATTTTAATTCTTTCTCATTCGCTCTTGTAGTCCCCTCCAACTTCTTTATCCACTCATCCCCCAGTCCATCCTCCCCTAGAATATTTACCACATTCTCTTGCCAGCTTCCCTTATCTTCCATTCCTCTCCTACATCCTTCCCATACATGCTTCCATGTTTCCTCTTCCCATTCACAGATCATGCACTTTCTGTTCTCTTTCGTTTTACAATACATCCCCTCCCTTACCTTGTTTCCCAATCTAAACCTTGATATTCTGTTCCATCTTCTCTCTCCCCATCTCTTTTCTAAATACTTTGGTACTCCTTCCTTTTTTATCATCTTATACCATGTATTATATTTCGATTCCTCAATCATTTCCCATCTTTCTACTAATAATCTTTCCCACTCTCTTTTTTCCAATTCTTAATAGTTTACTCTAGTCCCGTCTTCTATATCTCTAGCATTAATGAATTCCCTCCTTTCTTCTTCTCATTTTATTAACTTTATCGTCCTCCCTCCCCTCTCTCCTACCTCTTTATACAATGTTGACATTATTGTCACTCCTCTATAATCTTTAACCTCCTCCCCTTTGGCTTTGTCCACTATTCACCACTACTCCTTCCTTCCATAAATCTGACCATCTCTCTCCTATCCATACTCTATTGCACATGATCCATGCCCATTCCTATAATTCTGCCCAACCACATTTCCATACTTCATTTGGAATCTGATCTATACCACGTGCCTTTCCATCTTTCATCATCTCTAATACCTTTGCTGTTTCTTTCCTTGTAATGTCCTCCTCCTTATCTGTTCCCTACCATCTTTTCCTCCCTACCTAACTTTCCTCTCTCCCCCTGCTAGCAATTCCATAAAGTATGTTTTCCATTCTACCATCTCAATATCCTGGGTTACTCTATTTCTTCTTCTTCTCTCTCTATTTACCACTTGCCAAACCTCTTCTTCCGTCCCAGCCTTCCCCGTCTCTTCTGCAAAACTTTATTTTCCTACTCTGTTTTTTTGATCACACAATTCAGTATCCTCCTTCTTTTTTCTCTTATATTTTTCTCCATTCTCCCGTCTCACTTCCTTCTCCTTCTGTTTACATTCCTCATCCCATCCACTTCTGTCGTCTCCTTCAGTAACTTCTTCTTTGCTTGTGCACTGTAATACTATTTTTATTTCTCCTATCATTATTTTCATCTCCTCGTTTACAATCCCTTCTCCCATTTTGACGTTTCTGACCTTTTCTTCAAACGCTTCGTTACCTTCCATTGACCAATCCCCTCCCTGTGCTCTTTTTACTTTTGCTTCCTTTTTAGCCTTATTGTTATTACTGTTTCCTCCCTTTAATGGCACGATTATAGGAAAGTGATCCGAATTTATATAATTCCCTACCTCTAGTTTCTTGACCTTCTCTCTTACCTCGTCATCGACAACCACATAATTAACTACCGTTCCCCTTTTTCCTCCTGAACGTGTATATTCCCCTTCCTCATCTTCCTCTATATGTATTTCCGTTTGGGATAAACCATGGTAAAAAATGAGGTGTCTGGAAACTAGGAGAGAAAGGAACGGAAGATATAGAAATAAGAAATAGTAGGAAAGAAAAAGAGACGTGATACGAATGTAGGGAAGATTGGAGGATATGCTACTGGAATATAGCAGGCTTAGGAAGAAAGGATAGGGAGTTTTTGAGAAATTTGACTCAATGGGATACAGTAGTAATGGTCGAGACGTGGCTAGATGAAAAGGGATGGGAAATAGTAAGAGGAAGATTACCAAGAGATCACAAATGGCAGGTCCAAAATGCAAAGAGGAAGAATAAAAAAGGCAGAGCAATGGGAGGAATGGCGATGGGAGTAAGGAACGAATGTATAACAGACGAAGAAAAGGAATAGAAAAAAGAAGGAATGATAGTAGAAGAGATAACTATGAGAGGAGAGAGGTGGAATATAGTGAGGGTTTAGGTAAGCGGTGATATTCAGAAAAAATCAGAGGAGATGAGAGAACTGATGAAAGAAAATAAGCAAGAAGCTTATAATAGAAGAGGATTTCAATGTGAGAATAGGAGATAGAGGAGGAAGAGGATAGGATGGAGAGCGACGAAGAAAGTCCAATGACAAGATAATGAATTGGGAGGGAAGGAAGTTGTTAAAGAGCCTAGGGGAGATGGGATAGTTTATCCTAACCGGAAGTATAGAGGTGGATGAGGAAGGGGAATATACACGTTCAGAAGGAAAGAATATAATATAATAGTGACAGTAGAGGGAAAAATGAGTAATAATAATAAGGCTAAAAAGTGCACAAGCAAAAAAGAAGTTAGTAAAGGAGGCAATAGAAGTGGATGAGAAGAGAATTGTAAACAGAAGAAGAAGGAAGTGAAAAGGGAATTAAGAGAATGGAGGGAAGGGACAAGTAGTGGAGAAGAATATAGAAGAAATAAGAAGGAGTATACTGAGTTGTGTGATCAAAAAAAAGAGGAGGAAATAAAAGGTTTGAAGAAGAAGCGGAGAAGGCTAGGACGGAAGAAGAGGTTTGGAAGGTGGTAAATGAAGAGAGAAGAAAAAGGAAAGTTAGAGTGGAAAGTTAGGAAAGGAGGAAAAGATGGTAGGGAAACAGATGAGGAGGAGGACATTACAAGGGAGAAAATAGGCAAGGTATTAGAGATGATGAAAGATGGAAAGGCACCTGGTATATATGAGATTCCAAACGAGGTATGGAAATATGGGGGTGGGGCAGAATTAAAGGAATGGGCATGCAATAGAGTATGGAGAGGAGGGGGGTGGCCAGAGTTATGGAAAGAAGGAGTAGTGATACCATAGTTACAGTGAAGGTTTTCATTTTAAGAGTAATTTATTTATCATAGAAACAGCTTATTGTTTAATTAAATAAATACAAATTTAAACGTCGATCCACAATTATATTTAGGGAATTACAACATACATACAGACCAGCTTTGTAGTAGTTTACATATACAGAAATAATGATTTTAATACTGTCATTCTTTTTTCACATTCTAGATCTCTGCTCATGATTGTAGGATATCAAGATTACAATCACTATCATAATTTTTAAAAATTATTATTTTATATTGAGCATTTAGAGATTTAGCACACTTCATTCGTTAAGAAGGAGTAGTGTAAGGAGACTCAAGTTTAAACAAATTAAATCCTCATATTATATAATGAAGTCTTAAAGTATAAATTGTACAAAACATTGAACAGATTGAAAGGGGGAGAGAACACGAATAAAAAAGATAATCTTTTTATACATTTTACAAAAAATATTGGATATCATTTCTTGTGGAAGATATAATTCATTAATAAATATTAATATTTCGTATACACAAGCAACGGGAGATTTGAATGAATATCAAATAGTTTTAATATTTTATACAGGAAAGAACGTCTTTTCACTGTATTTATGAAAATTATGATTTTGCTCTTCCTACTCCTTACAAATCTCTCAACGCGATTTAATCCAGTTTCAATTTAAGTAATAAATCTAACTTGACAACATTATTTCTTCTTCTTGAAGCTGTTGAATTTCCGATTTGTTCATGTAATAGTAGGTGGGTTGTCTTGATTTCTGTAAATTTAAATCAAAACTAAACATTGCTGATAAAAGACAAAATTTTAATTGTAAATGATTTTTTAATGATTCTAAGTAATTTTGTTCCCAATATTTTGGTATTACTATACATTGTAAACCTTTTTATACTTTTAAAGAGACAAAAAAATGGAATAATGGACAAAAACTTAAAAAAACCTTATTTTATGAAGGAAGTTTTTTAATTTTTCAAAAAATGTTTGTCTTACCGGTGTCAAAAAAATTACCTATGCCGACAATGAGATTTCTGGGAAAATTCAAAATGATTCAGGTCTTATTTTTAAGAATTAATTTTAAATTTGGTAGATTTCAAAATATGCCGAATAACAATCTGGAAGATTTTAAGGCAATTTTTTTTAATTTTGCAGGATTTAAAAAAAATTGTAGGAAAAGTAAATTATTTCCACAAATATTTTGAAGTTATAGGAGTTTTTAAAAGATTCGAAAATAATTTAAACCTTGAGAAGATTTCAAATGCTGCAAACAAAATGTAGATTTTTTAAATTTTGAAAAAATTCTTCGCAAGAATTTTGAATGGTTTCAAGTAAATGAAAAAAATTTTCTTAAGATTCCTGGGAAATTTTCAAATGTTTTTTCTATTTCTAAAAATGAAGTTTGAGAGAATATTTAAAAACATTTCAAAAGATTTCTAAAATTGAGAAAAAAACGAAGAAAGATTTTACTGTAAGTTTTTCAATTACCCAGATTGTTTGTTATTTTAGGTAAAATACAAATAATTTTGAAAATATTTAAAAGGCTTGGAAAGTTATGCAGATTTTCTTCAAATTTTAAGAAAAATTCAAATAATTAAAAAAATAGTTTACAAGGTTTAGAAAGCTTGACAAGGTTAGAAAATGACTTAAAATCTGTGAAGATTTCAAAAAATGTAAAAGAAAATATGGATCTTTGGAGATTTCTAAACAAAATTTAGAAGCGTTTTAAAAATTCTGAAAAGTTTTAAGAGAATCAAAACATTTTCTTAAGATTGAAGGGAAAATTTCAAATGATTTTTTACTTTCTAAAATGAATTCTAAAAGAAAATTGAACAATATTTCAAAACATTTTAAATGATTTCCTAAAATTTTTAAAAAGAGTATGAAAGATTTTAAGGCGAAATTGTTCAATTCTACAAGATTATAAAATTTCAAATCAATTAAAATTTTTTTAATTAATCCTAATTTTAGTTTTTAATTTTTTTAAGCTTCAGTATTTATTTCAATATTTTATTTTTTTGTATTTTTAATTTATTTCAGTATTTCAGTATTTATTACAAGAATGCATTAGAAAAAATATTTATTTTGATATTAAGTGAATTTTACGATAATTATGTTATAAACTTATGTAATTCTAATAAGCTGTGATCATAAAAGATTAAAAATAGTTTTTCTGTAATTACTCTTTAATAATTACCTAAAAATATGTTTATAAAAAATGACAACTATCATATTAATTAAATCTGCGCAGATAACTAAGACATAAAAATTGCATTATAATTCTCATACTATGTGTAACCAAATTTTCCGAATAATTTACTGAAGAAGCCCACCATAGTATGCCCAGAATTTCTTAAGCAACTGTAATCTAATTTCCAACCCATTTTTACTCGACACCATAAATTACAAAAATATTATAGTAGTATAGCTATGATAGTTCTGGAACACTTACCGACCGAGCAAGGTTCTTTTCCATGCTGAGTTACCGACATCCGATAAATACCCTCAGTCGGTAAGGGTTCCAAAACTGTCATAGCTATACTACTTATTAATTTTGTGATCAAAAATGAGGAAACACCCTGAATTTATCTTCCTATTTTTATATAAGTGAAGCTTAAACTTTTTTTTTGAAAATGAAATGTAGAAATTAGGAAATAAAGAATTTTTACCAAGTCTTTCTTCACTCGTTTGGCTCCAGCTTTTATTAGAATATTGCTTAACACTTCAATAGATGTTAAAGCCATTGCATAATGAAGAGCGGTTCTGTCCATCTGTAAAGAAAAAATGAAAAAAAAATTTTAATTGGGATGTCAAATATTAATTTCATTTTTTTTTTAAATTGATAAGGACATACATTATCACCAATCCTTAGAGTTTCTGGATACATGTGAACTATATGTTCCACGATTTCTTCATTTTCTTTCAAAACTGCAATGTGGAGTGCAGATCGTCCATATATATTTTTACCAACGCAAAGTAATTTTGCACCACCGCCATTTTTTTCTACTAGACTTTTCACCAATTCCGTATCTTCTGTTCGTATTGCTCGGTGCAATTCTTCTCTCCTTGTCTGAAAACATTAAATTTTCAATTATTTTGAATTTAAATAATTTTTTATTTTGAGAAATATAAAAATCATTAGGAGAAGCTGTTCTAATCAGCTTTTGATAGACTACCAATTGAAAGGAAATATCGTTTCAAACTTCAATATTGAAACCTGAAAATGATACATTTAGTTTTATGTTCAAGTTCCGACTTGATGTTTCAAATTTTAAATTAATGAAAAAATATGAAAACTTGATTTTAAAAGTATCTAAAATGAAATAAAAAAAATAAAAAATTTGGTAATGTTTCTAGGGAATAGGCATTTCAAAATTGGAAGATTTTCAAAATTGTTCGCTTTAGATTTGAAAGATTTTCAAATTTAGATTTGTTTAAATTCGAATTTGACCAAATATCTGTTGTTTAAAAAAAATAAGCCAAATATTTGATCGTACCATGTAATTAGGTATCGATTGCAGAAATTGAACAGTTGCTTCGTGACCCTGTTGATTAGCTACGTCGACTATATTCACTCCTGAATCCGTGGCGTCCAAAATGTGGTCATATCCTTCCAATAGCAATTCCACTAATTTTTCAGTCTCGCCTTAAAATGATTAATAATTTCATATTATCCTGCAGAGAATTTTTTTGTAACATTGTTTTTTTAAAGAAATAATTCAAAAACATAATCTTTTTCTTAAAAATGTATCATCACGAGATCTCGTATATATTTTTGTCGAAAACCTGATTGGTTGCATAATTCATGTATTTTGTTGAAAAATCGCCTTTTTGATACGGAATTGATCTTTTCAGATTAAAATTTAAAATTAATTAAAAATCTTTCTGACTGAAAATTGATCTGTTTTGGTTGAGGACTCGACCATTTTTTGTAATTCATATTTTTAGATGAATTCAACTGTTTCTGATTCAAATTCAAAATAGGTTAAAAGTTGAACTACTTTTGAAAAAATTAATTCTTTTTTGGTTGAAGATTTATCATTTTAGTTGAAAATTCATCTCTTTGGTTTAGAGGATGAACTCAACTGGTTTGTGATTTGAAATTAAAATTATTTTCGTAGAAGTATATTGATTATGTAGAGTAGAACGGGGCGAGGCAGCCAGTGGGGCGAGGCAGCCAATTTCTTCTTATTCCTACAGCGTTAATTGAAATGGCGAGTCTTTGTAATTTAAGGTCGTTTAGGTTATTCCCCTGTCCTTGCCGAAAGCTGAGTGTCGCTTCTGTAGCAATTTGTGAAAAGGAGCGTCATTTGCGAAAAACTACTAGCAGAAGGAACATTTTCGTGATTTACATTTGTTTATCCTTCGTGTATAGATAGGTTGTGTAAAAAAGTTAAGTATTTTCCGCGGTAGAATTTTGTGCTTAACACGATTGAATGGTTGGTTTTTCGATATTCAAAATAATTTTTGTGTGTGAAATTTTTGTGAAGAAAGAACATGTGGGGCGAGGTAGCCAACAAACGGCAGATTATGCCGGAAAAGCTAAAAAGCGAATTATTGTAGCGGCCCTCGACGAGGCCGCCCGAAGAAGGTTTAAACTCCTTATGAAACTTCGGAAAGCAGCAACAAAGATGACATATTAATTTTTCCGATTTTCAATTTTTTTGGGGGTTTTTCTTTTGAGTTCCATTAAATGTCAGAGAATGCATTTAACATTGTTTTTTAATTTTATATATCATCTTGGACCTAATGAAAAGCTTAAATATTATCATAAGTATGCGTATTAAAACTTTGTGTGCCGCCTAATAACTGCTGAAATTGTTGGCTGCCTCGCCCCACGTTTTTACAGTTGAGCAAAAACATAGCGTCTCTGGAAAACGGTTGTAGAAACTGTAATGGGCAAACTACGTCAAAATGCTACAAGGCAATTTCATAGCCAAAGAATCGAGCTTTCTAAGGACACCATAAACTTTTTGATATAATTTCGAACAAGTGCACGTCAAAATGTGGCGCCTTGGCTGCCTCGCCCCGTTCTACTCGATTTATGCATTTTATGTCACGAACGGAGGCATTAAACAGGGTGTCTAGTGTCCCGGAAATCCTTGAAAACCTGGAAAATTTCTGGAATTTGTTTCTACCTGGAAAAAACCAGGAAAAGTCCTTGAATTTTGCTCATGGTCCTGGAATTTCCGTTCTTGTTTTAAAAAAAATAGTTTTTAAAACTTTTTCAGTTCTGAACGAAAAAAAATACCTTTTTAACAAGAGACTGTTTAGTTCATCACGGTGAAAATCACGAAACTACAATCGAAATGGTATTTGAATATTAATGGTTAAAGCAAGTAAAAAATTGGTCGGGGCAAAGTTAGAGAATTTTGAAAATGAAGTTTGGGACTAGTAATGATTATAGTTAGTAATTTATTTGCCTTGTATTTTCATTTATTTTTATATTTTATATATTTTATATTTTTTGGTAGAAAATTTATCTCTTTATTTAGAAATGCCTTTTTTTGGTTAAAAAAAATTTTTAACTAAAAATGTAACTATTTTTGGCTGAAAATTGATATTTTTCAAAATGAAAATTCAATCACTTGGGTAAAACTTGAACGACTTTGCTAAAAATTTATTTGTTTGAGGGTTGATCTCTTTGATTGAAAATTTATATATTTTGCTGAAAATTCTTTTTTTCATTTAAAATTTATATGTTCACCTACAAATGTAACTTTCCCATATTTTTCCTCTGAAATTTAATCTTTTTTTGAAGTTAAAAAATGGTCTTCATTGGTAGAAAACTAATCCTGTTGGTGGAAATATTCTCTCTTTTGATTAAAACTGCAATTTTTTGGTTTAAAATGAACTTTTTCGTTGAAAATGCTGTCTTTTGGCTTGAATGTTCAACAATTTCTTCAGAATTTTTTCCTGTTTTGGCTGAAAAATCTTTATTTGTTGAAAATTCGTCCCTTTGGTAGGAAATTAATAATTTCGAATTGAAAATTCAACTGTTTTGTAGACTCATTAAACATTCATTCTTTGGTTGCGATTCATAATTTTAGTTAAAAATTTCTCGCTTCGGTTCAAAATTCTGCTATTTAGTTCAAATCTTTTTTTCTGAAAATTAATCATTTTTAGTTAAAAATTAAATTATCTGTCTATTATTTGTCTGTAATTTGGTTTATTTTGTTGAAAATTTGTCTTTTTTGGTAGTAAATTAATTTTCTTTGTTGAAAATTCGTCGTTTTGGTTAAGAATTAATCTTTGTAGGTTAAAAGTTAAACTATTTGGTTAATGGTTAAAAATTTAACTATTTTATCAAAAATTTGTTTTTTTGATGTTGTAAATTCATCTCTTTTTTCTTAGAAAAATTATTCTCTCAATTAAAAATTTAATGACTTGGTTGGAATCTGAAAAAAAACTTCATTAAAAAATCATCTTATTGGCTGAAAAAATATTCGTTGAAAACTGATAGTTTTTAGTCGAAAATTCAAATATCAAATTTTTCATTGAAAATTCACCTTTTTTGTTTAAAATTCAACCTTTTAGTTAAACGTAGAACTACTTTGTTGAAAACTCATTTTATTTGTTGAAAATTGAATTATTCTGTTAAAAATGATTTTTTTCACATTAACATTTTTTTTTGGCTGAAAATTGAACTATTCCAGTTTTGGTTGAAAATTCATATTTTTTCAGTAAATTCATCTTTGTTGGTGGAACTGAAAAATCTTCCTGATTGAAAATTCAACTACTTGATTGAAAATGAAACTACTTTTCTTGAAATTTATTATATTGGTTGAAGACTTAACTATTTTGTTGAAAATCCTTTTTTCTCTACGAAAATTAATTTTTTTAACTGAAAATTTAACTATTTCATTTTTGTATGGAAATTTATAGTCTTTAGCAAATTTAGCTATTTGGTTGAAAATCTATGTTTTTATTTGTTTGAAAATTGGTTTAATTTGTTGAAAATTTGTAATTTTTTGGTATAAAATTAATTTTCTTTGTTGAAAATTCGTCGTTTTGGTTAAGAATTCATCTTGGTAGGTTGAAAGTTAAACTATTTGCTTAAAAATTTAACTATTTCGTTGATTTTATTTTAATTCGACGCTTTGGTTGAAAATTTAACTATTTCATTAAAAATTCATTTTTTGTTGTTGAAATACCAACTATTTAATTTTTCGTTGAGAATTCGTCTTTTTGTCGAACATTCCAATTTTCGTGTTGAAAATTCAACTATTTTTGGTTGCAAATTCAACTCTTTTTGTTGAACAAATGTAATTATTTTGTTGGAAATGCAACAGTTTTTTGTTGAAGTTTAATCTTTTCTGTTAAAAATTCAATCATTTAGTTGAAAATTCATCTTTGTAGGCTGCAAACTCAACAATTTGGTTAAAAAATCAACTTATTTGTTGACAATTTCATTATCTCATTGCAAATAAACCTAAATTAGGTGAATTATAAACTGCAAATAAATATTGAATTTCAAAAATTTCATTAAATTGTTTTTAAAGCTGATAAAAAGAGATACTTTAATATTTTCCATCGTAGCGTCGCACAGGGGGGTGAAATCGGAAATCGAGGTTCAAAATGACATTTAGAACGCAATTTTGCACCTATTTTAGTTTCATTTTTTTTTTAATAACTTGGAACTAAATTCTTTAAAAAATGGTGACAGTAGATTTTTCATTTTTTTGTTTATTTAATTTTTATGTTAATGCAAACAACGGAAAAAATGACGATTTTTTTAATTTTAATTTTTATCTTGTAGATAAAATTTTTCTTATACGTTTCGTCCCTTGAGTTTAATGCACAAGGGTATGAGCAAGATAAAAAAATTGTTATCTTGCATAGTTAAATGTTATAAACAAATTGTGTTAAAAAATGATCAACATTAGAGGTTATTCGTCTCTAAAGTATATTTCCGTCCTGAAATCGCTAGCTTTTATCGTTAGAATGATGCAAGGACATGAAAATTTAAGATTACTTGTTTTTTGTTTATTTTATAAACAAATTATACAAACAAATGCACATTTTAGGCGATTTTGAGCGAAAAGAAATCATTTTTTCTCCTGACCTTGCTGAAATTACATTGCCAATGATTTTTTCTAAACAAAATTTTCTAACCCATTATTATTTGTTCATTTTGCAAACAAATGATATAAACAAATGCATATTTTAGGGTATTTTTGGTGTTTTTGAACGAAAAGAAATAATTTTTTCTTCTGACCTTGCTGAAATTACATTAACAATGATTTTGTCTGAAAAAAAGTTTATAGCCCATCAATAATTGTTTATTTTATAAACAAATTATATAAACAAGTGCACATTTTAGGCTATTTTAGGTGAAAATAAACCGTTTTTTCTCTTGACATAGCTAAAATTATATTGCCAATGCCAATAATGTTTTCTGAAAAACTTGTTGCCACCCATAAATATTTGTTTATTTTATGAACAAATTATACTAAAAAATGCCAGCGATATTGTGTGATGAAGTTTGATTACAAAATGAAATGTATTAAATTTGTAACAAATGAGTTAAGTGTATACGAATTTTAGTAATTTGAAAACAAACAGAAATCATTCAAATCACATAGTACATTTGTTTATATAAATTGTTTATAAAATAAACCAATATTGATAGGTGGGGAGAAAGTTTCCAGAAAACGTTATTGCCAATATAATTTCACCAAAGACAGGAGAAAAAACGGTTTATTTTCACCTAAAATACCCTAAAATGTGCATTTGTTTATTTAATTTGTTTATAAAAAAAACAAATATTGATGAGTTATAAAATTTTTTCAGAAAAAATCATTGGAAATGTAATTTTAGCCAGATCATAAGAAAAAATTATTTCTTTTCGCTTAAGAACACCAAAAATGTACATTTGTTTATATAAATTGTTTATAAAATGAATCAATATTGATAGGTGGGGAGAAAGTTTCCAGAAAACCTTATTGCCAATATAATTTCAGCAAAAACAGAAGAAAAAACGGTTTATTTTCACCTAAAATACCCTAAAATGTGCATTTTTTTATATAATTTGTTTATAAAATGAACAAATATTGATGAGTGGGAAAAAAGTTGTCCGAAAACGTTATTGCCAATATATTTTCAGCAAAAACAGAAGAAAAAACGGTTTATTTTCACCTAAAATACCCTAAAATGTGCAATTGTTTATATAATTTGTTTATAAAATGAACAAATATTGATGGGTTATAAAATTTTTCCCAGAAAAAATCATTGGCAATGTAATTTCAGTAAGGTCAGAAGAAAAAATTATTTCTTTTCGCTTAAGAACACCAAAAATGTACATTTGTTTATATAAATTGTTTATAAAATAAACCAATATTGATAGGTGGGGAGAAAGTTTCCAGAAAACGTTATTGCCAATGTAATTTTAGCAAAGACAGAAGAAAAAACGGTTCATTTTCCCCTAAAATACCCTAAAATGTGCATTTGTTTATATAATTTGTTTATAAAATAAACAAATATTGACGGGTTACAAGCTTGTTCTCAGAAAAAATCATTGGTAATGTAATTTCGGCCAGGTCAGAGGAAAAAACGATTTCTTTTCGCTTAAAATCGCCCAAAATGTGCTTTTGTTTATATAATTTGTTTTTAAAATAAACAAATAACAAGTAATCTTAAATTTTCATGTTGAGATATCATTCTAACGATGAAAGCTAGCGATTGCAGGGTAGAAATATACTTTAAAGGCGAATAATCTCCAATGTTGATTATTTGTTAACAAAATTTGTTTATAACAATTAACTATGCAAGTTAATAATTTTTTTATCTTGCCCATACCCTTGTGCATTATACTCAATGGACGAGACGTATAAGAAAAATTTTATCTAGAAGATAAAAAATAAAATTTAAAAAATCGTCATTTTTTCCGTTGTTTGCTTTAACATAAAAATTAAATAAACAAAAAAATGAAAAATCTACTCACACCGTTTTTTTAAGAATTTAGTTCTGAGTTGTTCTGAATGTCATTTTGAACCTGATGTTTCACCGTGATAAAATGAACAATGCCAAAAAAAAAACTTTTGGTTCTATAAAATCAAATTTTAGGGGCGTAAGAGAAATTTCGCATATTAAACTTTTTCAGTTCCAATGGAACTACAATTTCTACTATGCCTCGTGGAAAGTATTATTTTTTTACTGTTAAAAAGTACCTGAAAAAAATGTATATTTCTGTCCTGAAAAACCTGGAAAAGTCCCGGAATTTTTTTTTTTTTTAAAGAAACGCTAGACAACCTGCATAAAAAAATGTATTTTGCACCCTGAAGAATGTTTTAGGACACACACACATTTTTTGGAACATTTTTCTATTATATTATTTTTAAAATCTGACCACTGGGTAGGCGCATCTTATTTTTTATTTTTAGTGTTATTTTTTATAATTAAAACAAAAAAAAAATTTTCTTCTGACAAGAAAATATTGTATCGTCCATCTTCTTAACGATATTTTCTCGATACAATATTAATTATTTTCCGTATAATAAATTAAATTAAAAATTTAAATTAATATAATTCATACCTCGTGCCGCCAAATAAACGACAAATCGATCGATTTCATCAATATTTTCTCGAATATTTGCTTGTTCTGCTATGTCCCTACCAGTTCGGTACAGTTCATCTCTAAATCCCACATTTAACTGTGCATCTTGTAAAAGATGGTACAGTGCGTCTTTTGCGTGGGATCGAATTGCTGCAAAATGAAGAATGCACTGGCCATGTTCATCCTAGAATGAAGAAATATTTTGTTGTTCACCCAATTTCTTATTTATTTTTTTCAAATAGAAACTTGCAGGAAATATTTCAAATATCCTACTCGATTCGTGCCATTAAAATTTGATTCCATAGGATCGATATCGGGACTCTGAGGGTAACCGGGATCGTCTTCAGCATTATCATTCGTTTCTTCTTCCCGTTCATCAATTATTAAAACATTAGCTTCCTATAAAAAAATGAATTATTCCAAGAGCAGCACTTTGTGAAACATTATTTGTACATAATTCTACTAAAGTCTATTGTGCAAACAATATTATAATTTTTTGTTAAACACATAAGTATGATCCAAAACGTCATTTTCAATTTAAAATCTGGGTCAAAGGGGCTTCTGTTTGATGAATTGGTACCAGAGGAAAAAAAATTTGAAAGCTTGTCGAATGTTATATTTTTGAGTTTATAGTATTTAAGGAACGATTTTCTAACGTACATAATTATCTGAAAAAGATTATTTTACATTAATTTTTGGTTTTTATTAGAGTCTGATTACATTGATAAAAATAATAAAATATAAAATTACATGAGTCTGTTCTGATGTTTTTTTCTTGTTGACAAAATTGTACAAGAATGAGGCAAGGTACGTTACCGGATCTTGTGGACGTGATTTCGCCACTTCTGTTAATCCTTTTATCAAAGGATCTCCAAGTGCTGAAATTTTTTTTAAAAATATTGATGACGTTTTAATGATAAAATATAGGAGATATCCAAAAAATTTTTTATAAACACTCACAATTTGCTAGATAGCGACCTTCCTCAGCACGAAAAATTGGACTCTCACTTTTATCTTTGCCTGAAACACGAACGATAATTATTTAAAGATTTTCTCTATAAATAAAATTTCTATTCATCTTATACTTTTTATCTCATATTCAACAACAATTATTTTAAGAAAGGCCAGTATGCACAATTTGAGTAAAATTTGAGTATATGGAGATGAGGGGCCGTACTTAAATTGCGTAACGTATTTCAAATACAAATTTCAAATTTTTGAATTTATTAATTTATTTTAAGCAAAAAAATGTCTTTCCTACTATAAAAGATGGCCTTTTAACAAAATACTTGAATTTTCAACAAAATAATTAAATTTTTAACATTATAGATGAATTTTCAACCTAAAAATATAAATTCCCAACAAAAAGTGTCATAGTTTATATTTCAATAAAAAACATGAAATTTATTTTAAAAAATTTTTAGAATCAAAAAGACGAATTTTCAACAAATAATTATTTTTCACTAAAGAAAGAGAATTTTACCCAAATTGTTGAACCTTCAAGCCAAAACACGAATTTTCTCCACAAGTGTTGAATTTACAAGCAAAAAATATGACTTGAGCGAAACATTATTTTTCCACGAAACTGATGCATTTTTACCCAACAAAAATGAAATTTTAAACCAAGAAAATTATTATTTTTTTACCAAAATAGGAGAATTTTCAACTGAGGAAGATCAATCATAGAAAAATAAAAAAGTTACATTTTCAGTTAAAAAATTAATTCTTAACAAAACAAAAAAAAATACTTTTCCACTAGAAGATTAAATTTTTAACCAAAGACATAAGTCTTCAATCAAAAAAATAAATTTTTGACAATGTAGTTTGACTTTTACCCAATTAGTTGAATTTTCGATTTAAAAAGATAAGTTTTCAACAAAATAGTTAAACTTTTCAAAAAAAAAAAAAAATTTCTTAACACAGTGATTCAACAAAATCTTTCAAATAAAATATATCGGATACTCAAGCAAAGAAGAATAATTTTTAACCAAAAAGTTGCATTTTCATTGAAAAAAAAAAGAAATTTCTACCAAAGCGGATGAATTTATAAATCAAAAAGATATGTAATTTTAAAAAATAGTTGTATTTTCTGTTAAAAAAGATTTTAGTTAACTTTCCACGATCAAAATATGAATATTTAATCAAGAAATAAGTTTCTACGTAAAAAATTGAATTTTCAATCCAAAAAGACGAATGTTTACCTAAAAAAAATGACTTTTTAACAAAATTGTTGAATTCTCTACCCAAAAGTGGCATTTTTATCCAAAAAAGATGAGATTTCTTTTAAAACAGATGAATTTTTATTTCAAACAAAATCAATTTTTTTTAAATAGTTGAATTTTCATTCAGTAAAGATTCTAGTTGAATTTTCAAGATCAAAATATGAATTCTTTAACAAAAAATAAGTTGCTACGAACAAAATTGAATTTTTGATCCAAAAAGACGAACTCTTTCAACCAAAAGGGATGAATTTCCAGAAAAGCTTTCAGTTTATTTGCCAACACCAAAATATGAATTTTAAACCAAAAGTAAATTTTTCACGAAATAGTTCAATTTTCAACAAAACAGAATTTTCAACCAAAAGTATGACTTTTTAACAAAATAGTTTTATGTTTAACCAAACAGTTGCATTTTTATTCAAGAAAGATGAAATTTCTCTTAAAACAGATGAAGCTTTAATTAAAATTTTTTTTTTTAAGGGTGTTGGTTAACTCCGACTTGGATTTTTTTTATTTATAGGCACGGCACTGACTCCATATATAATTTTTCCCAAGTATTTGAGAGCGAAAGAAAGAAAACTTGTCAAATATCCGGGGTTTTGCGAGATCCTCGGATCAACGAAATTTATAGGAATGAAGCCTTTTGCTGAGGGAATAACTATTTTCGCGGAAATTATCAATTTTTCGAAAGGGAGAAATCTGCGGATAGCAGAAGACAGCATTTGAACGGCGAGAACCGTTCGCGAATTTATTTTTTTACTCACAATTCTGACATCACAGAAGTATTTTCAGAGGCTAACTGATATTCGAAGACCCAAATGTTGATGATGGCGAACCTAAATTTCGCGAAATACGTCGCGAAATGGAGAAAAATGTAGAACAAAATTGAGATGTCCTGTATGTGAGGACCATACGACTGTATTGGTAAGCAGTAAGGCAAACTCGCCAACAGACCGGCTGTCAAATTCGCGCTCCGAATCTTCAATGCTCTGAAGTCCGCACCACACATGGCCACTCGCGAAATCGTGGCGCAAATATTTAAAACGTTTTTGAAGACAGCAACTGCAAATGCACCAATTTTATAGATAAATCAATTTATGATTGTATGTAAATTTATAAATTTACCCAGTTTCAAATTATAACTTTGAAATTATGATTTGAACATTTTTAAATTATAAATTATAAATTTATCAAGTTATCCAGCAATAAATTCCGAAACCATCAAATTCGATTTCTGAAATTTCGAAATTAGGCCCTCTGCAAATTTATTTATAAATTCCAAGTTTATCAAGTGGTCCAACTATAAATTAATTATATGAAGAAGCTTGTAACGGGGGACA